>NW_025570774.1:12500-25538 GCF_020424385.1 Procambarus clarkii
TGGCTGGCCTGGTGTGACTCCGTTACTGTGGCTGGTCAGGTGTGACGCCGTAACTGTGGCTGGCCTGGTGTGACTCCGTTACTGTGGCTGGTCAGGTGTGACGCCGTTACTGTGGCTGGTCAGGTGTGACGCCGTTACTGTGGCTGGCCTGGTGTGACGCCGTTACTGTTACTGTGTGCTGGCCAGGTGTGACGCCGTTACTGTGGCTGGCCTGGTGTGACGCCGTTACTGTGGCTGGTCAGGTGTGACGCCGTTACTGTGGCTGGCCAGGTGTGACGCCGTTACTGTGGCTGGTCAGGTGTGACGCCGTTACTGTGGCTGGCCAGGTGTGACGCCGTTACTGTGGCTGGCCAGGTGTGACGCCGTTACTGTGGCTGGCCAGGTGTGACGCCGTTACTGTGGCTGGCCAGGTGTGACGCCGTTACTGTGGCTGGCCAGGTGTGACGCCGTTACTGTGGCTGGCCTGTTACTGTGACTGGCCGTTACTGTGGCTGGCCTGGTGTGACGCCGTTACTGTGGCTGGTCAGGTGTGACGCCGTTACTGTGGCTGGTCTGGTGTGACGCCGTTACTGTGGCTGGCCAGGTGTGACGCCGTTACTGTGGCTGGCCTGGTGTGACGCCGTTACTGTGGCTGGCCAGGTGTGACGCCGTTACTGTGGCTGGCCTGGTGTGACGCCGTTACTGTGGCTGGCCAGGTGTGACGCCGTTACTGTGGCTGGTCAGTTGTGACGCCGTTACTGTGGCTGGCCAGGTGTGACGCCGTTACTGTGGCTGGCCTGGTGTGACGCCGTTACTGTGGCTGGCCTGGTGTGACGCCGTTACTGTGGCTGGCCAGGTGTGACGCCGTTACTGTGGCTGGCCTGGTGTGACGCCGTTACTGTGGCTGGCCAGGTGTGACGCCGTTACTGTGGCTGGCCAGGTGTGACGCCGTTACTGTGGCTGGCCAGGTGTGACGCCGTTACTGTGGCTGGCCAGTTACTGTGACGCCGTTACTGTGGCTGGCCAGGTGTGACGCCGTTACTGTGGCTGGCCAGGTGTGACGCCGTTACTGTGGCTGGCCAGGTGTGACGCCGTTACTGTGGCTGGTCAGGTGTGACGCCGTTACTGTGGCTGGCCAGGTGTGACGCCGTTACTGTGGCTGGCCAGGTGTGACGCCGTTACTGTGGCTGGCCTGGTGTGACGCCGTTACTGTGGCTGGCCAGGTGTGACGCCGTTACTGTGGCTGGCCTGGTGTGACGCCGTTACTGTGGCTGGCCAGGTGTGTTACTGTGGCTGGCCAGGTGTGACGCCGTTACTGTGGCTGGCCAGGTGTGACGCCGTTACTGTGGCTGGCCAGGTGTGACGCCGTTACTGGTGGCTGGTTACTGTGCTGGCCAGCCGTTACTGTGGCTGGCCAGGTGTGACGCCGTTACTGTGGCTGGCCAGGTGTGACGCCGTTACTGTGGCTGGCCTGGTGTGACGCCGTTACTGTGGCTGGCCACTGTGTTACTGGCCTGGTGTGACGCCGTTACTGTGGCTGGCCAGGTGTGACGCCGTTACTGTGGCTGGCCTGGTGTGACGCCGTTACTGGCTGGCTGGTTACTGTGGCTGGACAGCCGTTACTGTGGCTGGCCAGGTGTGACGCCGTTACTGTGGCTGGTCAGGTGTGACGCCGTTACTGTGGCTGGCCAGGTGTGACGCCGTTACTGTGACTGGCTGTGACGCCGTTACTGTGAGGTCAGGTGTGACGCCGTTACTGTGGCTGGCCAGGTGTGACGCCGTTACTGTGGCTGGTCAGGTGTGACGCCGTTACTGTGGCTGGCCAGGTGTGACGCCGTTACTGTGGCTGGCCTGGTGTGACGCCGTTACTGTGACTGGTCTGGTGTGACGCCGTTACTGTGGCTGGCCTGGTGTGACGCCGTTACTGTGGCTGGCCAGGTGTGACGCCGTTACTGTGACTGGCTGGTGTGACGCCGTTACTGTGGCTGGCCAGGTGTGACGCCGTTACTGTGACTGGCCAGGTGTGACGCCGTTACTGTGACTGGCCTGGTGTGACGCCGTTACTGTGACTGGTCTGGTGTGACGCCGTTACTGTGACTGGCCTGGTGTGACTGTGTTACTGTGACTGGCCTGGTGTGACGCCGTTACTGTGGCTGGCCAGGTGTGACGCCGTTACTGTGACTGGCCTGGTGTGACGCCGTTACTGTGACTGGTCTGGTGTGACGCCGTTACTGTGACTGGCCAGGTGTGACGCCGTTACTGTGAGCTGGCCTGGTGTGACGCCGTTACTGTGACTGGCCAGGTGTGACGCCGTTACTGTGACTGGCCTGGTGTGACGCCGTTACTGTGGCTGGTCTGGTGTGACGCCGTTACTGTGACTGGCCTGGTGTGACGCCGTTACTGTGACTGGCCTGGTGTGACGCCGTTACTGTGGCTGACCTGGTGTGACGCCGTTACTGTGGCTGGTCTGGTGTGACTGGCCGTTACTGTTACTGTGGCTGTGACGCCGTTACTGTGACTGGCCTGGTGTGCCGTTACTGTGGCTGGCCTGGTGTGACACCGTTACTGTGGCTGGTCTGGTGTGACGCCGTTACTGTTACTGGTCTGGTGTGACGCCGTTACTGTGGCTGGCCAGGTGTGACGCCGTTACTGTGGCTGGCCAGGTGTGACGCCGTTACTGTGGCTGGCCTGGTGTGACGCCGTTACTGTGGCTGGCCTGGTGTGACGCCGTTACTGTGGCTGGCCTGGTGTGACGCCGTTACTGTGGCTGGCCTGGTGTGACGCCGTTACTGTGGCTGGCCTGGTGTGACGCCGTTACTGTGGCTGGCCAGCTGTGACGCCGTTACTGTGGCTGGTCAGGTGTGACGCCGTTACTGTGGCTGGCCTGGTGTGACACCGTTACTGGTGGCTGTGACGCCGTTACTGTGACTGGCCGTGTACGCTGTTACTGTGGCTGGTGTGACGCCGTTACTGTGGCTGGCCAGGTGTGTTACCGTTACTGTGGCTGGTCTGGTGTGACGCCGTTACTGTGGCTGGCCAGGTGTGACGCCGTTACTGTGGCTGGCCAGGTGTGACGCCGTTACTGTGGCTGCTGTGGTACTGTGACGCCAGCTGTGTTACTGTGGCTGGCCAGGTGTGACGCCGTTACTGTGACTGGCCAGGTGTGTTACTGTGGCTGGCCAGGTGTGACGCCGTTACTGTGGCTGGCCTGGTGTGACGCCGTTACTGTGGCTGGCCTGGTGTGACGCCGTTACTGTGGCTGGCCAGCTGTGTTACTGTGGCTGGCCAGCTGTGTTACTGTGGCTGGCCAGCTGTGTTACTGTGACTGGCCAGCTGTGTTACTGTGGCTGGCCAGCTGTGTTACTGTGGCTGGCCAGCTGTGTTACTGTGGCTGGCCAGCTGTGTTACTGTGGCTGGCCAGCTGTGTTACTGTGACTGGCCAGCTGTGTTACTGTGACTCTGTGTTACTGTGGCTGGCCAGCTGTGTTACTGTGGCTGGCCAGCTGTGTTACTGTGGCTGGCCAGCTGTGTTACCGTGGCTGGCCAGCTGTGTTACTGTGGCTGGCCAGCTGTGTTACTGTGGCTGGCCAGCTGTGTTACCGTGGCTGGCCAGCTGTGTTACTGTGACTGGCCAGCTGTGTTACTGTGACTGGCCAGCTGTGTTACTGTGGCTGACCAGCTGTGTTACTGTGGCTGGCCAGCTGTGTTACTGTGGCTGGCCAGCTGTGTTACTGTGACTGGCCAGCTGTGTTACTGAGGCTGGCCAGCTGTGTTACTGAGGCTGGCCAGCTGTGTTACCGTGGCTGGCCAGCTGTGTTACTGTGACTGGCCAGCTGTGTTACTGTGGCTGGCCAGCTGTGTTACTGTGGCTGGCCAGCTGTGTTACTGTGACTGGCCAGCTGTGTTACTGTGGCTGGCCAGCTGTGTTACCGTGGCTGGCCAGCTGTGTTACTGTGACTGGCCAGCTGTGTTACTGTGACTGGCCAGCTGTGTTACTGAGGCTGGCCAGCTGTGTTACTGAGGCTGGCCAGATATGTTACTGTGGCTGACCAGCTGTGTTACTGTGGCTGGCCAGCTGTGTTACTGAGGCTGGCCAGCTGTGTTACTGTGACTGGCCAGCTGTGTTACTGTGACTGGCCAGATATGTTACTGTGGCTGGCCAGCTGTGTTACTGTGACTGGCCAGCTGTGTTACTGTGGCTGGCCAGCTGTGTTACTGTGACTGGCCAGCTGTGTTACTGTGACTGGCCAGCTGTGTTACTGTGACTGGCCAGATATGTTACTGTGGCTGGCCAGCTGTGTTACTGAGGCTGGCCAGATATGTTACTGTGGCTGGCCAGCTGTGTTACTGTGGCTGGCCAGCTGTGTTACTGAGGCTGGCCAGCTGTGTTACTGTGACTGGCCAGCTGTGTTACTGAGGCTGGCCAGATATGTTACTGTGACTGACCAGCTGTGTTACCGTGGCTGGCCAGATATGTTACTGTGACTGGCCAGCTGTGTTACTGTGGCTGGCCAGCTGTGTTACTGTGACTGGCCAGCTGTGTTACTGTGACTGGCCAGCTGTGTTACTGTGACTGGCCAGATATGTTACTGTGGCTGACCAGCTGTGATCCTGAGGCTGGCCAGCTGTGTCACTGAGGCTGGCCAGCTGTGTTACTGTGACTGGCCAACTGTGTTACTGTGACTGGCCAGCTGTGTTACTGAGGCTGGCCAGCTGTGTTACTGTGACTGGCCAGCTGTGTTACTGTGACTGGCCAGCTGTGTTACTGTGACTGGCCAGCTGTGTTACTGTGACTGGCCAGATATGTTACTGTGGCTGACCAGCTGTGATCCTGAGGCTGGCCAGCTGTGTTACTGAGGCTGGCCAGCTGTGTTACTGTGACTGGCCAGCTGTGTTACTGTGACTGGCCAGCTGTGTTACTGTGGCTGGCCAGCTGTGTTACTGAGGCTGGCCAGCTGTGTTACTGAGGCTGGCCAGCTGTGTTACTGACGCTGGCCAGCTGTGTTACTGAGGCTGGCCAGCTGTGTTACTGTGACTGGCCAGCTGTGTTACTGTGGCTGGCCAGCTGTGTTACTGTGGCTGGCCAGCTGTGTTACTGAGGCTGGCCAGCTGTGTTACTGAGGCTGGCCAGCTGTGTTACTGTGACTGGCCAGCTGTGTTACTGAGGCTGGCCAGCTGTGTTACTGTGACTGGCAAGCTGTGTTACTGTGGCTGGCCAGCTGTGTTACTGTGACTGGCCAGATATGTTACTGTAGCTGGCCAGCTGTGTTACTGAGGCTGGCCAGCTGTGTTACTGTGACTGACCAGCTGTGTTACTGAGGCTGGCCAGCTGTGTTACTGTGGCTGGCCAGCTGTGTTACTGTGGCATGCCAGCTGTGTTACTGTGACTGGCCAGCTGTGTTACTGAGGCTGGCCAGCTGTGTTACTGAGGCTGGCCAGCTGTGTTACTGTGACTGGCCAGCTGTGTTACTGAGGCTGGCCAGCTGTGTTACTGTGACTGGCAAGCTGTGTTACTGTGGCTGGCCAGCTGTGTTACTGTGACTGGCCAGATATGTTACTGTAGCTGGCCAGCTGTGTTACTGAGGCTGGCCAGCTGTGTTACTGTGACTGACCAGCTGTGTTACTGAGGCTGGCCAGCTGTGTTACTGTGGCTGGCCAGCTGTGTTACTGTGGCATGCCAGCTGTGTTACTGTGACTGGCCAGCTGTGTTACAGTGACTGGCCAGATATGTTACTGTGACTGGCCAGATGTGTTACTGAGGCAGGTTAAGGAGTGTACCCAAGTGGAATGCTAAAAATAGGGTCTGGAAACACAGGTTCGAGACCTTGAAAGCTAGAAGAAAGAGCATGAACACTTGATGTTTAAAACTTCCGAGGCCAGAAGTTGACCTGAAACTTAAGGGCCAGAACTCTTAGCCTGAGTGCAATTTCTGGAAACTCAGCACTAGAAAATTGAAGGCTCAAACGAAAATGGAAAATGGAGGAATCTTTGATATAGTTGGGAAACTTTTATAATGCCACATATTTATATTATTTCTGTCCCTCTCTCTCTCTCCTTCCCTTTCTCCTTCTCTACTTTCCTACCTACATCTCTCCCTCTCTACCTCCCTCCTGCTGGCCGCGTGCCGTCAAGACCTCTGTAGGGATCTGAGGGCATCACTGAGCTTCGAAATTTCTGAGACTGATATTCGTTGCCATGGTGAGTCAGGGAGGAGTGAGGGTGAGGGAGGAGTGAGGGTGAGGGATGGTGAGGGTGATGGAGAGTGAGGGAGTGAGAGTGAGAGTGATGGAGAGTGAGATCAGTGTTGCCTGCAGGGCGGTCAGGAACAGACACACACACACACATACGTTGGTCAACTGTCCAGTTTTAATATGCGGGTTTAATTCGTATTTAATGTACACAATATGCCTCGGATCGTCCTATGAAAATTGTGGTAATAAAAATTTACAGAAAATCAACTTTGAATAACGACGTCGTTCCTTCGACCGCGGCAGAGAGAAGCTGTGTCGAATGTCTTCTCAGGAAAATACTTTTTCCCAACTTGCTCTCATATGCAAATGTGTTATTTTTTCTGTTATTTCGCTTTCTTTATCATTTATACGGATACAATAAGAGTTTGGGGCCGAGGATGGAGTCGTGCATTAAACACTCAGAACCTGGGGAGAGTGAGAGAGAGAGAGAGAGAGAGAGAGAGAGAGAGAAGTGAGAGTAAGAGAGGAGGGAGAGTGGGAGAGATAGGAGGGAAGAGAGGGAGGCGGGGTTATGAGACTTAATTAATAACTAGTCTATGGAGTAATTACTCATAATTCACAAGGTCAAATAAGCACTGATTAACACCTTGGACACCCAACTTTCCTGAAGCACTCGACTTGTCCCCAAGTCTGGCAAAGTTACTGCCAAGTCTAGCAAAGTTTGACAAAGTTCGGGTGAGTAAGGGCAATTACCCAAAGTGAAAATTGCTGCGAAGCATTCCTAGAAATTAATGAATCTTTAATTAAAAAGTAGACTAAACGTTCACGTAAATCTGTTTTGAACGTAGAGGAAGAAGTAGGTGTTGGAGGGAAGGGAAAGTGAGGGAGGGTGAGACATCTTAAGTCTAAGATGTTTTCAAAAGTCTTCCCAAGACTTGAGAACAAAAATAATGTATAGTTCTCTGGTGATCTTGCATTTTTGTAGTTACAACCTTGACCTTCGTTCAGATAGGTGGCCAAGCAGGCCAGCCAGGCTGTTATTGATCAGCAGAGCTGTTACTGATGCTGAGGCGTCCTCAGTCTGGTCCTGGCCACTTGCTAAGATCTGTGAGTTTCTCGACGGTTTCTTGTGTAATGTTACAGACAGACAAATGGGAGATGGTGAAGTACACCACTGAGTGACAGTTGCCTGGCTTAGTAACTTATATCTCGCATGTCAGGCCTGAAGTGAGGTGTTCAGTCTTCACCACAACACTGGTGGGTACTGCATCCAGGTGTGTTAAGAGGTCATATACACAACACTGGTGGCTACAGTCACCAGGTGTGTTAAGAGGTGAGATACACAACACTGGTGGCTACAGTCACCAGGTGTATTAAGAGGTGATACACAACACTGGTGGCTACAGGCACCAGGTGTGTTAAGAGGTGATACACAACACTGGTGGCTACAGTCACCAGGTGTGTTAAGTGGTCATATACACAACACTGGTGGGTACAGTCACCAGGTGTGTTAAGTGGTCATATACACAACACTGGTGGCTACAGTCACCAGGTGTGTTAAGTGGTCATATACACAACACTGGTGGCTACAGGCACCAGGTGTGTTAAGAGGTGATACACAACACTGGTGGCTACTGAGTCATGAGATGCTATCCCCTGTTGCTCATATATATTGCTGGACCAAACTTGAGTGCCCATCGACCGATCTGATGACTAATTAAGGTCCTCTTCACGGGTCCATCAATGCCCCCATTGTTTGCACTTGCCATAAGCCTATTCCAGGCAGACAAGCCCTCCTCATCAGCTGCAGGTCTTCACCGATACCAATACTGGTCTGAATTAATATACAGTGGAAGACGTTTTGGGGGATATACGTTTTCTGATTACACAAGGAACCAGCATAGTCGAAATAATAATAAGCAGGCGATGATCACAATAACGTGGCTGAAGTATGTTGACCAGACCACACACAATAAGTTGAAGGAACGACGACGTTTCGGTCCGTCCTGGACCATTCACAATCGACTTGAGAATGGTCCAGGACGGACCGAAACGTCGTCGTCCCTTCAACTTATAGTATGTGTTCTGGTCAATAATAAGTAACGAAGCTTTCTGCCAAGTTGACCAGACCACACACTAGAAGGTGGACGACGACGTTTCGGTCCGTCCTGGACCATTCTCAAGTCGATTCTGCCAAATCTGTCATCACCGGATTAAGTGATGATTCCGACAGATGGGAAGCCAAATTTACCTAATTCGTCCGAAGGTAAGAATCAGTATCTGCCGCCTGGAGTGGGTTGGTGCCTGCCACAGGGAAGTGTTGAGAGCTGGTGTGACCTAACACATGAAGATACCCGCGCACACATCACACATTACGGTTGAGAGGCGGGACCAAAGACCCAGAGCTCAACTCCCCGCTAGCACAACTAAGTGAGTACATCA
The DNA here is from genome assembly GCF_020424385.1 of Procambarus clarkii. Taxonomy (NCBI): domain Eukaryota; kingdom Metazoa; phylum Arthropoda; class Malacostraca; order Decapoda; family Cambaridae; genus Procambarus; species Procambarus clarkii. The sequence continues at coordinate 21,113 of NW_025570774.1, forward strand.
CCACACACGCTCACTCAGGCTCATAATACACGGTCATATAACAATTATTGACGGGTCGTCGTTTGAGGACGAAATAAGGAGCATTGCAAGTGACTATTGAGATATACTTTTCCACTGGCTAAAGGTCACTTCTATATGTGTAAGGTAGCGTCTGGTGATGCTCTCGGACGCAGGTTCGAATCCTCGTCACGGCCCTTGTGGATTTGTTCATTTAAATTTGTATATCTTCTCTGATAGTGGGCTGTCTTACCAAGGTGTCATTGTTTACAATGTGTATGGCTTGTGGCATCATTACCGCTACTTCGATATTATAACAGACTGCCGTTCCCTATCAGGTTCATATTGGAAAGTTGTGTGAGACTCGCCCTACGTGTCTGGCCTCCAACACACAAACATTTAATTATAAATAGATGAACATAATTTTGTTTGTGATATACACTGGTATGACCATACACTTGTATGGCCATACACTGGTATACACACGCAGCTTCCTGACCATAAAGCAGCACTTCTCAGCCCTCGGGGGCCATTCACGTGAGTATATTATAACACAAAATGGCCGCCCATATTCCCTTACCTGAAGCTGCTCATCACAACTCAATTGACTCTTCTAATATGCCAATTACGGCCGCCCTTTGTGCACTCTAAACCTGATTTTCTGGCACGGTGAATATTGCTGCAAGTTGAGGGAGGTGGCATGGCACTGGGGGAGGTGGCGTGGCACTGGGGGAGGTGGCATGGCACTGGGGGAGGTGGCATGGCACTGGGGGAGGTGGCGTGGCACTGGGGGAGGTGGCATGGCACTGGGGAAGGTGGCATGACACTGGAGGAGGTGGCATGGCACTGGGGGAGGTGGCATGGCACTGGGGGAGGTGGCGTGGCACTGGGGGAGGTGGCATGGCACTGGGGGAGGTGGCATGGCACTGGGGGAGGTGCCATGGCACTGGGGGAGGTAGCATGACACTGGGGGAGGTGGCATGCCACTGTGGAAGGTGGCACTGAACCACGATACGGTCACAAAATAATGCAACCTGATATTCAACTCAATCCCCCTCACAGCTCTCCTCTCAATCCTCACAACTCCTCCCTCATAGCTTCCCCTCACAACTCCTCCCTCATAGCTCCCCCTCACAACTCCTCCCCCCCCCTCCTTCCTCTCCCCCTAACCTATCACGTCTCTCAGGTCAACAAGACATAGAGTTATAGAGTTATAACTCTCACAATGGCGTTCCTCTCTCTCTCTCTCGCTTTCTCCACCTCTCACTCCCTCTCATTGTTGACCCCGGTAATGTCCCTTACCCCCCCCCCTCGGGTCGTCTTCCTGGTGGAGGTTGTCTGGCAAAGTTTCTTACATTAGCTCTCCCTTCTTGCTGTAGAGTACTGAGAGTACTTTTCGTGAGAATTATTTCCACGCAGACCAGTCAGTAGCATCGTGCACTGCCCCTTCCTCGACGCATGGGCCAGAGGCACCGTCGACGCTTGGGCCAGACGTACCGTCGACGCATGGACCAGACGTACCGTCGACGCATGGACCAGACGTACCGTCGACGCATGGACCAGACGTACCGTCGACGCATGGACCAGACGTACCGTCGACGCATGGACCAGACGTACCGTCGACGCTTGGGCCAGACGTACCGTCGACGCATGGCACAGACTACCATACACTGCCTCATCATCGACTAGCTATCTAGCCAGCTACCTAGCCAGCTACCTAGCCAGCTATATAGCCAGCTACCTACCCGACTACCTAGCCAGCTATATAGCCAGCTACCTAGCCAGCTACCTAGCCAGCTATATAGCCAGCTACCTACCCGACTACCTAGCCAGTCAGCCAGCAAGATACGAAGATACAGTCCAACAAGAACATGAAAAGAATCACCGAGAAACTTTATACAAGAAATTTGCCCGAGACACAAATTTGCACAGAGACACAACCGAGCTCCAGCTCAACTTCTATTTTTACCTCTACTATAAATATGGAAATAGCATGATTTGAATGAAGAAGAGAGAGAGAGAGAGAGAGAGAGAGAGAGAGAGAGAGAGAGAGAGAGAGAGAGAGAGAGAGAGAGAGAGAGAGAGAGAGAGAGAGAGAGAGAGAGAGAGAGAGAGAGAGAGAGAGAGAGAGAGAGAGAGAGAGAGAGAGAGAGAGAAGAGAGAGAGAGAGAGAGAGAGAGAGAAAGAGAGAGAGAGAGAGAGAGAGAGAGAGAGAGAGAGAGAGAGGAGAGAGAGAGAGAGAGAGAGAGAGAGAGAGAGAGAGAGAGAGAGAGAATGTGTGTTAATAATACACAATTAAAATCATTAAAATCAAAGTCACCTGGTAGCCAAATTGGGCAGTTAAATGCCCCTCATAACTGGCCTCTGTTGTGAGGGATTGTCAGACTTAATGTAGAGCAGCAGACTTAATGCAGAGAAGTGAGGGATTAGTCTCCATATGTGTAGACGTCTTTAAGTAGGGAGAAAAAGTCTTTATATTTGAGATAAGTATTTATGAAGAGAAAAAGTCTTTATTAGGGGGTAGAAATCGTTAAGTAATAAACAGTCTTTACGTGAGGTAAAGTCTTAATGCTGTACAGCAGTCTTTATGCAGGAGACAGGTTGTTATGTAGGAAGTAGGCTTAATATACGTTATATCCGGGGAATATTAATGTTGGGATCAGTCAGTCTTTATGTAGGGGGTTCAGTCTTTAAGTAGAAATCAGCCTTTATAACCTGGAATAGTCAAAATAAACCGTAGTAGTCTTTAAGCAGATAATTCTTTTGGTTTGGAAGTCTTATTCATTGTGGTGATTACACATTATATATGGGGGAGTGATCTCACTGTATGGGTATATATGGGAGTATAGTCTTAATATATGGGGGAGTGATCTCACTGTATGGGTATATATGGGAGTATAGTCTTAATATATGGGGGAGTGATCTCACTGTATGGGTATATATGGGAGTATAGTCTTAATATATGGGGGAGTGATCTCACTGTATGGGTATATATGGGAGTATAGTCTTAATATATGGGGCAGTGATCTCACTGTATGGGTATATATGGGAGTATAGTCTTAATATATGGGGGAGTGGTCTCACTGTATGGGTATATATGGGAGTATAGTCTTAATATATGGGGGAGTGATCTCACTGTATGGGTATATATGGGAGTATAGTCTTAATATATGGGGAGTGGTCTCAATGTATGGGTATATATGGGAGTATAGTCTTAATATATGGGGGAGTGATCTCACTGTATGGGTATATATGGGAGTATAGTCTTAATATATGGGGGAGTGATCTCACTGTATGGGTATATATGGGAGTATAGTCTTAATATATGGGGGAGTGGTCTCACTGTATGGGTATATATGGGAGTATAGTCTTAATATATGGGGGAGAGTTTATATATAGCACAGTCTTATTATAGATCAGTTTTATATATGGGACAGTCTTAATGGGGGGGGGAGGGTGTTTACATGTGGCGTAGTCTGAAGAGGGAGAGTTTTGGAAGGGAAGAAGTATTTCTGTGAGCTAAAAAGTTTTTATGGAGGTGAAAGTTGTCTTTAAGAAAGAGGGAAGCGTCTCTGTGGGTGAGAAGTCTAAGTAAGAGGGAGCCTGTATGTGTAGGAAAGTCTTTGTTATGGGGAAATCTTTCTGTAACGGGAACAAGAGGGTTAGTCATGAGTTTATCTGGAAGAGGTGAGCAGTTTTCATGGAAGGGGGAACTGACTGTTTTAATGAGTTTATCTGGAAGAGGTGAGCAGTTTTCATGGAAGGGGGAACTGACTGTTTTAATCAATGCATTATACACCCCACTCCATGGTCATGAGTTTAGGGGGGGGAGGGGAAAGGAGGGACTAATGGGGGGACGTGAGGGGGGGGGGGTTAGAGAGAAGGGTGGGATGTGGTTGGGGAGGGGGGAAGGGATGAGTGGGTGCAGAGAGGTTATCTTGATCTTAAGGTTATCTTGAGATGATTTCGGGGCTTTAGTGTCCCCGCGGCCCGGTCCTCGACCAGGCCTCCACCCCCAGGAAGCAGCCCGTGACAGCTGACTAACACCCAGGTACCTATTTTACTGCTAGGTAACAGGGGCATAGGGTGAAAGAAACTCTGCCCATTGTTTCTCGCCGGCGCCTGGGATCGAACCCAGGACCACAGGATCACAAGTCCAGCGTGCTGTCCGCTCGACCGACCGGCTCCCTTGAGGACGATTTCGTGTACAACCACAAGGTGAGACCACAACACAAGCCTTCAAGAGCTCCATGGTGGCGGCGCTGCTCTCAAGAACACCTGATGTGGGATGAAACCTTAAGACTGATGTTTTCATTATGAACATCAGAACTATATTGAATGAACCCTAGAAGCGTAAGGAGAGAGAGAGGAGAAGATAGAGAGAGAGAAGAGAGAGGAAGAAGAGAGAAGAGAGAGAGAGGAGAGAGAG
>NW_025570775.1:0-15074 GCF_020424385.1 Procambarus clarkii
CAAATGGCTGTCCTTGTGGGGACAGACTACTACCATCAATTCATCGGTAGCCCTACTAAATATCAGGGTATAACCATGTTAAACTCTGCAGGAGGTAAATTACTCTCAGGCCCAGTATCAAGCCTGGGGAGACCTATGCCTGCAGATAAACAATACCAGTAGAAATCTAAATTTGTCAGCTGATTATATTTCTCCAGTAGCATTATACTAAGGAGATTACAGCTGACTATAGTAACAGAGGTTGATGTTAGTATCATCATTTAAAGCTGAAGATGAGTTCATGAGGCCTCAGTGGCAAATCAGTGAACAGTAGCCTAAAACAGCTACAAGTCACTGCGACCAATGTCACTGAACCCACTGCAGTCTCAGAACCATACTTTACTTTAATGATGAGCTATTCAATCTTCTGAATCAATTAACTAAATTAAACCCCAATAAATCTGATGACTGATTTGATACATTTATTATTTAATCAAGATGTATTCCATGGGCCTCAGTGTTTATATATCAGTGACCAGTTACCTGAACAAACTTCAAGTTATATCTAATGTCACTGATCTCACTGCAGTCCCTGAATCATACTTGACTGTAGTACTTGATCACATTCAGTCTTCTGGGTTAAATAATATGTAATTAGGCTTGAATATTAGCCTTTCAAGAGTTGACAGGGAAATGAAATCGCATTAGACTTCTAACCCCTGCAACTCTAGTACGGGACATCCGTCCTGTACGAACAGACGCACAAATGTATGATTACTAACTACTAACATCAAATTAATCAAATAATTCGAAGGAGGAGTATCGGTGTTCGTCTGTTCTAAATAGGACTTCGACCCGTGAGCAGCCCCCTGGGGAATTATGTCGGAAAATCCGACACCATTTAATAATCATACAGATAATAGCTGTATTACCAACAAGTTACCCATAGAAAACGTAACTTGTAGTGGAATTACCGTCTATAGAAAACGGGATATCATCACCACACACTATTATAATTCACCACCTATTATGGTGGGAATTATTCTTAAATACATTAGTCTTTGGACTTTACCATCATAAAAACATCTCATATAAATTAACTTAATTATCAATATTAAAGTAGAGTAAATGTGACCCTTCTATCACTTTCTGTCATGTGGACAATGTAAGCCAGGCGTCAGTGAGGAAGGAGGGTAGCCATTGTCGTGTCACATCCGAGACGCGTGGAGCAAATTCGGCTCCTATCATATCTGGACAATGTCGGCCAGACGTCAATAGTATGGAGTGTTAGATGCAGCCATTGTTGAGACTAGACCAGAGGCTCACACGGGAGCAAATTCGGCTCCTGTTAATTTACTTGGACGTAGTGTTATGGAAACTAAAGGTGTACCATTTTCAACACGCTGCCTACAAATCAAGTTAAGTGTTCTTTCCGAAACCCATTATCTATCATTAGTGGCCATTAATGTCATTGGGTAGGGTGACCCGGTTAGATCACGAAATCGCCTCAAACTAAAGGTAATTAAGCCAGGTCTTCATGTTCCATGTATAGTGTTTTTTCTGATATAACTTGTCATATATAGGTTTCTGGCTTCACAGTTAGCGCCCATTTGACAGGTCAAGACGAGGAAGCAAGATTTTGTGCACCAGTTACTGGGTGATGGAAGCTACCTCAAAGAGGATAATTTGGTGTCTACACCCTAGTTATACCTGGTGGACTAACCTGCTGTACTATAAGATAAGGAACCTTTTCAATGTATGTAGTCTATTACTGTAGTTTGATTGGCTGCATATATAAATTTAATAAACCCCCCTAATGTGTAGAGGATCGATTTGTGAGATTGAGATTATTGCAGAAATACAGTCCACTTATCATTATTCAAATTGCTATCGAAGTATATAAATTAACGTAAATATAAATTCATATAAATTAAATAAATATAAATCTCACAGGTCGGTTCCCACATAAACCATTCAACACTGGTGGGACGCGAACAAGGGGACACAGGTGGAAACTGAGTACCCACATGAGCCACAGAGACGTTAGAAGGAACTTTTTCAGTGTCAGAGTAGTTAACGGATGGAATGCACTAGGCAGTGATGTGGTGGAGGCTGACTCCATACACAGTTTTAAATGTAGATATGATAGAGCCCAGTAGGCTCAGGAATCTGTACACCAGTTGATTGACAGTTGAGAGGCGGGACCAAAGAGCCAAAGCTCAACCCCCGCAAGCACAAATAGGTGAGTACACACTACCACACACACCCCATCACTATACTACACAACCCCACTACACTACCACACCCCTACCACACTACCACACACCCCACAATAATACTACACAACCACACCACACTACCAAACACCCAACAGCACTACCACACACCCCACCACACTACCACACACCCCATCACACTACCACACACCTCAATACACTACTACACACCCCACCACAATACTTCACATCCCCACCGCACTACCACAAACCCCACCGCACTGCCACAAAACCCCACCACACTACCACACACCCCACCATTCTACCACAAGAACTCACCACACTACCACACACACCCACCACACTGCCACACATCCCACCACACTACCATACACCCCACCACACTACCACACACCCCACCACACTACCACACACCCTACCACACTACCACACACCCCACAACATTACCACACACCCCAGAACACTACCACACAACCGCACCACACTACCACACAACCCACCACATTACTACACACCCCACCACATTATCAATCAACCTCTCCACACTAACACACATCCCACCACACTACCACACACCCTACCATACTACCACACGCCCCACAACATTACCACACATGCCAGAACACTACCACACAACCCCATGACACTACCACACACCCCACCACATTACTACACACCCCACCACATTATCAATCAACCTATCCATACTACCACACTACCCCCACCCCACACTAATACATAACCTCCCCCCCCACACACACTACCACACACACCCCATCACTATACTACACAACCCCATTACACTACCACACCCCTACCACACTACCACACACCCCATAATAATACTACACAACCACACCACACTACCAAACACCCAACAGCACTACCACACACCCCACCACACTACCACACACCCCATCACACTACCACACACCTCAATACACTACTACACACCCCACCACAATACTTCACATCCCCACCGCACTACCACAAACCCCACCACACTACCACACAGTCCCACCACACTCCCATACAACCCCACCACACTACGACACACCCTACCACATGACCCAACCATAATACCACACCCTCACCAAACTACCACACACCCCACCACACTACCACACACCCCACCACACTACCACACAGCCCCACAACACTACCACACACCCAACCACACTACCACACACCCCACCACACTACCACACACCTCACCACACTATTACGCACCCCACAACATTACCACACACTCCAGAAAACTACACACACCCCACCAAACTACCACACATACCACCACAATACCACACACCCCACCACACTACTACCCAACCCCACCACACTACCACACACCCCACCACACTACCACACAACACCACAACACTACCACACATTCCCACCACACTACTACACACCCCACCACACTACCACACACCCCACCACACAACCACACATCCTCACGACATTACTACACACCCCTCCACACTACCACACATCCCACCACACTACCATACACCCCACCACACTGCCACACAACCTCACCACACTACCACAAAACACCACCACCACACTACCACAAACTTCTCCAATCTACCACACACCCCACCACACTGCCCCCTCACTACCACACAACCTCACCCACACACTACCACACACACCCCATCACTATACTACACAACCCCACCACACTACCACACACCCCACAATAATACTACACAACCACATTACACTACCAAACACCCAAGAGCACTACTACACACCCCACCACACTACCATACATAACACCACAATACCACACACTCCACCACAATACTACACAACCCCAACACAACACTACACAACCCCACCACACTACCACAAACCCCATCACACTACCACACAACTCCACCACACTACCACACAACTCCACCACACTACCACACACCCTACCACACTACCACATGACCCAACCACAATATCACACACCCCATCACACTACCACACAACCCCACCATTCTACCACACACCCTACCACCCTAACACACACCCCACCACACAACCAATCGACCATACTCCACTATCACACACCCTACCCACACTACCAAACACCCCACCACACTACCACGCACCCCACCACACAACCCAACCACACTGACACACACCCCCACCAAAGAATCACACAACCCACCACACTACCACACACCCCACCTCACAACCAAACGCCCCACCACACTACTACACACCCCACCACACTACCACACACCCGAAAACACTACACACACCTCACCACACAACCACACATCCCAACACACTACCACACATCCCACAACACTACAAAACCCCACCACACTACCACCGCCCACTCTACCACACACACCACCACACTACATCACACCCCACTACACTGCCACACAACACCACCACACTACCACACACCCCACCACAGTACCATACGAATCCACCACACTACCATACCCACCCACTACACTTTCACACATCCCACCACACTTCCATACACCCCATCATACACCCGCTTGGTCGAGGATCGGGCCGCGGGGACACTAAAAGGCCCAGAAATCATCTCAAGATAACCTCAAGAATACGTGTAGGGTCAGCGCTCTGCGCATACCGAGGGAACAATAGGGTCAAGGGAGCGGGTGCACTGTGCAGTGAAATTCGGGACAGTGTAAATCCAAACACAAAGGTTTAATTATAAATAGTTTTTCTACAATTATTTCATCCAAATGTAAAACAAATAGTTTTTACATGTTTAAATATAAAATTTATGGTGTTTTTTTGTAAAATTCATTAATAAATTGTGAATGATATATATTGGCTGAGTGAAACCTTTAAAATCCATTTAGTTATAATATGAACAGAAAAAAGTAGTTTTCCAAATATTCTAAAAAATCGCTCTTTTTAACACAATTTGACTCCTTATGCATTCCACTAAACACTAATATCATGTTTAAATATATAATTTATGTATTATTCCCTAAGATAATTTATATAAATTATAAAAGTTGCTGGAAAGTGGTGAGAAAGGATCTGAAAACGTTTTGTTGTCTTATATTGGCGTGTTCTTATTAACTAGAGTGAGTAAGAGTGAGCGAGAGTGGGTAAGAGTGAGTAAGAGTGACTGAAGGTGAGTGAGAGTGCCAGAGAGTGTGTAAGTGTGAGTAAGAGTGAGTATAAGTAAGAGTGACTGAGAGTGAGTAAGAGTGACAGAGTAAGTAAGAGTGAGAGTAAGGGTGACAGAATGAGTAAGAGTGAGAGTAAAGTGATTGAGAGTAAGGGTGAGTATGAGAGTAAGAGTGATTAAGAGTTAGAGTGAGAGTAAGAGTGATTGAGAGTTAGTGAGAGTAAGAGTGATTGAGAGTAAGAGTGATTGAGAGTAAGAGTGATTGAGAGTAAGAGTGATTGGGAGTAAGAGTAAGAGTAAGAATGAGAGTAGGAGTGATTGAGAGTAGGAGTGATTGGGAGTAGGAGTGATTGGGAGTAAGAGTAATTGAGAGTAAGAGTAATTGAGAGTAAGAGTATGAGAGTAAGAGTGAGAGAGTGAGTATGAATGGGTAAGGGTGACTGAGAGTGAGTAAGAGTGACAGAGTAAGAATGACAGAGTAAGAGTGATAGAGAGTAAGAGTGACAGAGAGTAAGAGTGACAGGGAGTAAGAGTGACAGAGAGTAAGAGTGACAGAGAGTAAGAGTGACAGAGAGTAAGAGTGACAGAGTAAGAGTGAGTATGAGAGTGAGTAAGGATGACTGAGAGAAAGAGTGAGTAATAGTGTGTAAGAGTGATTGAGAGTTAGAGTGAGAGTAAGAGTGATTGAGAGTTAGTGAGAGTAAGAGTGATTGAGAGTAAGAGTGATTGAGAGTAAAAATGATTGAGAGTAAGAGTGATTGAGAGTAAGAGTGATTGGGAGTAAGAGTGATTGAGAGTAAGAGTGATTGGGAGTAAGAGTGATTGGGAGTAGGAGTAAGAATGAGAATAAGAGTGATTGAGAGTAAGAGTAAGAATGAGAGTAAGAGTGATTGAGAGTAAGAGTGAGAGTAAGAGTGATTGGGAGTAAGAGTGATTGAGAGTAAGAGTGATTGGGAGTAAGAGTGATTGGGAGTAGGAGTAAGAATGAGAATAAGAGTGATTGAGAGTAAGAGTGAGTAAGAGTAAGAATGAGAGTAAGAGTGATTGAGAGTAAGAGTGATTGAGAGTAAGAGTGATTGGGAGTAAGAGTGATTGGGAGTAAGAGTAAGAGTGAGAGTAAGAATGAGAATAAGAGTGATGGAGAGTAAGAGTGATTGGGAGTAAGAGTAAGAGTAAGAATGAGAGTAGGAGTGATTGAGAGTAGGAGTGATTGGGAGATGGAGTGATTGGGAGTAAGAGTGATTGAGAGTAAGAGTAATTGAGAGTAAGAGTATGAGAGTAAGAGTGAGAGAGTGAGTATGAATGGGTAAGGGTGACTGAGAGTGAGTAAGAATGACAGAGTAAGAGTGACAGAGAGTAAGAGTGACAGAGAGTAAGAGTGACAGAGAGTAAGAGTGACAGAGTAAGAGTGACAGAGAGTAAGAGTGACAGAGAGTAAGAGTGACAGAGAGTAAGAGTGACAGAGAGTAAGAGTGACAGAGAGTAAGAGTGACAGAGTAAGAGTGACAGAGTAAGAGTGACAGAGAGTAAGAGTGACAGAGAGTAAGAGTGACAGAGAGTAAGAGTGACAGAGAGTAAGAGTGACAGAGTAAGAGTGACAGAGTAGGAGTGAGTATGAGAGTGAGTAAGGATGACTGAGAGAAAGAGTGAGTAATAGTGCGTAAGAGTGATTGGGAGTAAGAGTGATTGAGAGTAAGAGTGATTGGGAGTAAGAGTGATTGGGAGTAGGAGTAAGAATGAGAATAAGAGTGATTGAGAGTAAGAGTGAGTAAGAGTAAGAATGAGAGTAAGAGTGATTGAGAGTAAGAGTGATTGAGAGTAAGAGTGATTGAGAGTAAGAGTGATTGGGAGTAAGAGTGATTGGGAGTAAGAGTAAGAGTGAGAGTAAGAGTAAGAATGAGAATAAGAGTGATTGAGAGTAAGAGTGATTGGGAGTAAGAGTAAGAGTAAGAATGAGAGTAGGAGTGATTGAGAGTAGGAGTGATTGGGAGTAGGAGTGATTGGGAGTAAGAGTGATTGAGAGTAAGAGTAATTGAGAGTAAGAGTATGAGAGTAAGAGTGAGAGAGTGAGTATGAATGGGTAAGGGTGACTGAGAGTGAGTAAGAATGACAGAGTAAGAGTGACAGAGAGTAAGAGTGACAGAGAGTAAGAGTGACAGAGAGTAAGAGTGACAGAGTAAGAGTGACAGAGAGTAAGAGTGACAGAGAGTAAGAGTGACAGAGAGTAAGAGTGACAGAGAGTAAGAGTGACAGAGTAAGAGTGACAGAGTAAGAGTGACAGAGAGTAAGAGTGACAGAGTAAGAGTGACAGAGAGTAAGAGTGACAGAGAGTAAGAGTGACAGAGAGTAAGAGTGACAGAGTAAGAGTGACAGTGAGTAAGAGTGACAGAGTAAGAGTGACAGAGTAAGAGTGACAGAGAGTAAGAGTGACAGAGAGTAAGAGTGACAGAGTAAGAGAGTGAGAGTGATTATGAGAGAGTTAAGAGTGTGAGGTGTGTGAGTGTAGCAGGCCAGGGAGGCAGGATGTGTGGTCACAGGCGAGGCCTAGGCCTCGTGATCTCTAATGTTGGTTTTTATATGTATGTTGGATTTTTTGTCCTGTTTCAAATTATAATTATTTAGCAGGAATGTAATAAGATATTGCACAGTATTAATGTGACAATAATATATGCATTATTTCCTTGATAATCAAACTTGTTGTTCAAAGATAATATACAATCTTTGAAGGAAACATTTTGAGAGCGCGAGCTGGCAACACTAGGCTGGTGGTGGTGAGAGAGACATATGGTTAGTTGTTCTCAGACCTTCAGTGGTGAAGGGTGTGTCCCAGCTGGCCGCCACCAGCCGCCACCCGCCGCCACCCGCCGCCCACCACCAGCCGCCACCCGCCACCACCCACCACCCACCACCAGCCGCCACCCGCCGCCCACCACCAGCCGCCACCCGCCACCCACCACCACCCACCACCACCCACCACCAGCCGCCACCAGCCGCCACCCGCCACCACCCACCACCAGCCACCAGCCGCCACCCGCCACCCACCACCCGCCACCCACCACCCGCCGCCACCCGCCACCACCCACCACCAGCCGCCGCCACCCGCCACCCACCACCCGCCGCCACCGCCACCCACCACCAGCCGCCACCCGCCGCCACCCGCCACCCACCACCAGCCGCTACCCACCACCAGCCGCCACCCGCCACCACCCACCACCAGCCGCCACCCGCCACCACCCACCGCCACCCACCACCGCCACTCACCACCCGCCGCCACCACCCACCACCCGCCGCCACCCGCCACCAGCCGCCACCCGCCACCACCCACCACCAGCCGCCACCACCCATCACCAGCCGCCACCCGCCACCACCCGCCACCAGCCGCCACCCGCCACCAGCCACCGCCACCCACCACCGCCACTCACCACCCGCCGCCACCACCCACCACCAGCCACCGCCACCCACCACCGCCACCCGCCACCACCACCACCCACCACCACCAGCCGCCGCCGCCACCACCACCCACCACCACCACCCACCACCACCGCCGCCACCACCCATCACCGCCGCCGCCACCACCACCCACCACCACCACCACCACCCACCACCACCGCCGCCGCCACCACCCATCACCGCCGCCGCCGCCACCACCCACCACCAGCCGCCACCCGCCACCACCCACCACCAGCCGCCACCCGCCACCACCCACCACCAGCCGCCACCACCCACCACCAGCCACCGCCACCCACCACCGCCACCCGCCACCACCACCACCCACCACCACCAGCCGCCGCCGCCACCACCACCCACCACCACCACCCACCACCACCGCCGCCACCACCCATCACCGCCGCCGCCACCACCACCCCACCCACCACCACCACCACCACCACCACCACCGCCGCCGCCACCACCCATCACCGCCGCCGCCGCCACCACCCACCACCAGCCGCCACCCGCCACCACCCACCACCAGCCGCCACCCGCCACCACCCACCACCAGCCGCCACCACCCACCACCAGCCGCCACCCGCCACCACCCGCCACCAGCCACCGCCACCCACCACCGCCACTCATCACCCGCCGCCACCACCCACCACCAGCCGCCACCAGCCACCGCCACCCACCACCGCCACCCGCCGCCGCCACCACCCACCACCACCAGCCGCCGCCGCCACCACCACCCACCACCACCGCCGCCACCACCCATCAACGCCGCCGCCACCACCACCGCCGCCGCCACCACCCATCACCGCCGCCGCCGCCACCACCCACCACCAGCCGCCACCCGCCACCACCAGCCGCCACCCGCCACCACCCACCACCCACCACCAGCCGCCACCCGCCACCACCCACCACCAGCCGCCACCACCCACCACCAGCCGCCACCACCCACCACCCGCCACCCGCCACCAGCCACCGCCACCCACCACCGCCACTCACCACCCGCCGCCACCACCCACCACCAGCCGCCCACCACCAGCCGCCACCCGCCACTCACCACCCGCCGCCACCACCCACCACCCGCCGCCACCCGCCCCCCACCACCAGCCGCCACCCGCCACCACCCACCACCAGCCGCCACCACCCACCACCAGCCGCCACCCGCCACCACCCGACACCAGCCGCCACCCGCCACCGCCACCCACCACCGCCACTCACCACCCGCCGCCACCACCCACCACCAGCCGCCACCAGCCACCGTCACCCACCACCGCCACCCGCCGCCACCACCCACCACCACCAGCCGCCGCCGCCACCACCACCCACCACCACCGCCGCCACCACCATCACCGCCGCCGCCACCACCACCCACCACCACCGCCGCCACCACCACCCACCACCACCGCCGCCGCCACCACCCATCACCGCCGCCGCCGCCACCACCCACCACCAGCCGCCACCCGCCACCACCAGCCGCCACCCGCCACCACCCACCACCAGCCGCCACCACCCACCACCAGCCGCCACCACCCACCACCAGCCGCCACCCGCCACCACCAGCCGCCACCCGCCACCACCCACCACCAGCCGCCACCACCCACCACCAGCCGCCACCCGCCACCCGCACCAGCCACCGCCACCCACCACCGCCACTCACCACCCGCCGCCACCACCCACACCACCAGCCGCCACCAGCCACCGCCACCCACCACCGCCACTCACCACCCGCCGCCACCACCCACCACCAGCCGCCACCAGCCACCGCCACCCACCACCGCCACCCGCCGCCGCCACCACCCACCACCACCACCCACCACCACCAGCCGCTGCCGCCACCACCACCCACCACCACCGCCGCCACCACCCATCACCGCCGCCGCCACCCACCACCACCGCCGCCGCCACCACCCATCACCGCCGCCGCCACCACCACCACCACCACCACCGCCGCCGCCACCACCCATCACCGCCGCCGCCGCCACCACCCACCACCAGCCGCCACCCGCCACCACCCGCCACCACCCACCGCCGATCGTCACCACCCACCACAGCCGCCGCCGCCCGCCACCGCCCGCCACCGCCCACCACAGCCGCCACCACCCGCCGCCACCACCCACCACCACCAGCCGCCGCCGCCACCCACCACCCACGACCACCACCAGCCGCCGCCGCCGCCACCACCACCCACCACCACCGCCGCCACCACCCACCACCACCAGCCGCCGCCGCCACCACCACCCACCACCACCGCCGCCACCACCACCCACCACCACCGCCGCCGCCGCCACCACCCACCACCGCCAGCCGCCACCACTCATCACAGACGCCGCCACCCGCCACCACCGCCAGACACAGCCGCCAGTGTCCGCCAC
Organism: Procambarus clarkii; assembly: GCF_020424385.1. Classification (NCBI taxonomy): domain Eukaryota; kingdom Metazoa; phylum Arthropoda; class Malacostraca; order Decapoda; family Cambaridae; genus Procambarus; species Procambarus clarkii. The sequence goes on from NW_025570775.1 coordinate 11,148, forward strand.
CGCCGCCACTGTCCGCCACCGCCGCCACTGTCCGCCACCGCCGCCACTGTCCGCCACCGCCGCCACTGTCCGCCACCGCCACCACTGTCTGCCACCGCCACCACTGTCCGCCCGCCGCCACCACTGTCCGCCCGCCGCCACCACTGTCCTCCCGCCGCCTCCACTGTCCGCCCGCCGCCTCCACTGTCCGCCCGCCGCCACCACTGTCCGCCCGCCGCCGCCACTGTTCGCCCGCCGCCGCCACTGTCCGCCCGCCGCCGCCACTGTCCGCCCGCCGCCGCCACTGTCCGCCCGCCGCCGCCACTGTCCGCCCGGCGCCACTGTCCACCACCGCCGCCAAAGCCGCCACGGTCCGCCCGCCGCCACTATCCGCCACAGCCACCACTGTCCGCCCGCCGCCACTGTCCGCCCGCCGCCACTATCCGCCACCGCCGCCACTGTCCGCCCGCCGCCACTGTCCGCCCGCCGCCACTATCCGCCACCGCCGCCACTGTCCGCCCGACGCCACTGTCCGCCCGCCGCCACAATCCGCCACCGCCGCCCGCCGCCACTGTCCGCCCGCTTCCACTATCCGCCACCGCCACCACTGTCCGCCACCGCCACCACTGTTTGCCACCGCCACCACTGTCTGCCACCGCCACCACTGTCCGCCCGCCGCCACCACTGTCCGCCCGCCGCCACCACTGTCCGCCCGCCGCCTCCACTGTCCGCCCGCCGCCACCACTGTCCGCCCGCCGCCGCCACTGTCCGCCCGCCGCCGCCACTGTCCGCCCGCCGCCGCCACTGTCCGCCCGCCGCCGCCACTGTCCGCCCGCCGCCGCCACTGTCCGCCCGCCGCCGCCACCGTCCGCCCGCCGCCGCCACTGTCCGCCCGCCGCCACTGTCCACCACCGCCGCCGCCACTGTCCACCACCGCCGCCACGGTCCGCCCGCCGCCACTATCCGCCACAGCCACCACTGTCCGCCCGCCGCCACTGTCCGCCCGCCGCCACTGTCCGCCCGCCGCCACCGCCGCCACTGTCCGCCCGCCGCCACTGTCCGCCCGCCGCCACTATCCGCCACCGCCGCCACTATCCGCCACCGCCGCCACTGTCCGCCCGACGCCACTGTCCGCCCGCCACCACTGTCCGCCCGCCACCACTGTCCGCCACCGCCACCACTGTCCGCCACCGCCACCACTGTCCGCCACCGCCACCACTGTCCGCCACCGCCACCACTGTCTGCCACCGCCACCACTGTCCGCCCGCCGCCACCACTGTCCGCCCGCCGCCACCACTGTCCGCCCGCCGCCACCACTGTCCGCCCGCCGCCACCACTGTCCGCCCGCCGCCACCACTGTCCGCCCGCCGCCGCCACTGTTCGCCCGCCGCCGCCACTGTCCGCCCGCCGCCGCCACTGTCCGCCCGCCGCCGCCACTGTCCGCCCGCCGCCGCCACTGTCCGCCCGCCGCCACTGTCCACCACCGCCGCCAAAGCCGCCTCGGTCCGCCCGCCGCCACTTTCCGCCACAGCCACCACTGTCCGCCCGCCGCCACTGTCCGCCCGCCGCCACTATCCGCCACCGCCGCCACTCGCCACCACTGTTTGCCACCGCCACCACTGTCTGCCACCGCAACCAACCCTGTCCGCCCGCCGCCACCACTGTCCGCCCGCCGCCACCACTGTCCGGCCGCCGCCTCCACTGTCCGCCCGCCGCCACCACTGTCCGCCCGCCGCCGCCACTGTCCGCCCGCCGCCGCCACTGTCCGCCCGCCGCCGCCACTGTCCGCCCGCCGCCGCCACTGTCCGCCCGCCGCCGCCACTGTCCGCACCGCCGCCGCCACCGTCCGCCCGCCGCCGCCACTGTCCGCCGCCGCCACTGTCCACACTGTCCGCCCGCCGCCACTGTCCACCACCGCCGCCAAAGCCGCCACGGTCCGCCCGCCGCCACTATCCGCCACAGCCACCACTGTCCGCCCGCCGCCACTGTCCGCCCGCCGCCACTATCCGCCACCGCCGCCACTGTCCGCCCGCCGCCACAGTCCGCCCGCCGCCACTATCCGCCACCGCCGCCACTGTCCGCCCGACGCCACTGTCCGCCCGCCGCCACAATCCGCCACCGCCGCCCGCCGCCACTGTCCGCCCGCTTCCACTATCCGCCACCGCCACCACTGTCCGCCACCGCCACCACTGTTTGCCACCGCCACCACTGTCTGCCACCGCAACCACTGTCCGCCCGCCGCCACCACTGTCCGCCCGCCGCCACCACTGTCCGGCCGCCGCCTCCACTGTCCGCCCGCCGCCACCACTGTCCGCCCGCCGCCGCCACTGTCCGCCCGCCGCCGCCACTGTCCGCCCGCCGCCGCCACTGTCCGCCCGCCGCCGCCACTGTCCGCCCGCCGCCGCCACTGTCCGCCCGCCGCCGCCACCGTCCGCCCGCCGCCGCCACTGTCCGCCCGCCGCCACTGTCCACCACCGCCGCCGCCACTGTCCACCACCGCCGCCACGGTCCGCCCGCCGCCACTATCCGCCACAGCCACCACTGTCCGCCCGCCGCCACTGTCCGCCCGCCGCCACTGTCCGCCCGCCGCCACCGCCGCCACTGTCCGCCCGCCGCCACTGTCCGCCCGCCGCCACTATCCGCCACCGCCGCCACTATCCGCCACCGCCGCCACTGTCCGCCCGACGCCACTGTCCGCCCGCCACCACTGTCCGCCCGCCACCACTGTCCGCCACCGCCACCACTGTCCGCCACCGCCACCACTGTCCGCCACCGCCACCACTGTCCGCCACCGCCACCACTGTCTGCCACCGCCACCCCTGTCCGCCCGCCGCCACCACTGTCCGCCCGCCGCCACCACTGTCCGCCCGCCGCCACCACTGTCCGCCCGCCGCCACCACTGTCCGGCCGCCGCCTCCACTGTCCGCCCGCTGCCGCCACTGTCCGCCCGCCGCCGCCACTGTCCGCCCGCCGCCGCCACTGTCCACCACCGCCGCCGCCACTGTCCACCACTGCCGCCATGGTCCGCCCGCCGCCACTATCCGCCACAGCCGCCACTATCCGCCACCGCCGCCACTGTCCGCCGCCGCCACTATCCGCCACCGCCGCCACTGTCCGCCCGCCGCCACTATCCGCCACCGCCGCCACTGTCCGCCCGCCGCCACTGTCCGCCCGCCGCCGCCACTGTCCGCCCGCCGCCACTATCCGCCACCGCCGCCACTGTCCGCCACAGCCGCCACTCTCCGCCGTACAGCCTCCCCTCTCTCCGTTAGTAAATAATTATAATTGTTAGTAAATAATAAAAGAAATATAAATTAGATTTTTTTACCCTTCAATTGGTTTTAATATTTAAATTGAAAATAATAATGTAATATAAAATATAATAAAAATAATATAATATAAAATATAATTTAATTTCAAGAAATTTAACTTTAAAACACAAAGACGTGAAAAGGGTTCAGATTATTGGCTCAAACCTTTCATAAGAGATTCATTTTGGTATATGAATGGATTATGAATGACTCATGTTAGGAGTGTAAAGTTGCCACAACATCTCAAATTAGTGTTAGATACATATGTCTTGGTTATAAGTTTTGGAAACCTATTTAAGTCCACACACAATATCGTATCTGATACGATAAAACAAACGTTTCCAATACTTTCAAATACTTTCCAGATATGTTGTGGCAACCTAAAATTGTTTGCTGGGTCGAACATTGGCTTTGTAATGCAACATATTGATAACATCTCGTGGTGAAATATCTTAGTGAATTTAGAGAAAATAGCTAGTGAAGACCGACTTCTTGAGGCAGCATCAGTCGCATCAGCCGGGACCCATGTGGAGACCTGAAGACCTCACAGGATTACCGACGACACGCAGTGTATTCACCTAGAGTGCTTGCGGGGGGCTGGCTGGTAGGTGTCTCTCATAAGTCTCCAACAGTGTGC
>NW_025570776.1:0-15071 GCF_020424385.1 Procambarus clarkii
GTTTTCTGTTAGCGTTCCTACAAAACATTCTTTAAAGATTTCTAAAGCACAAACTATGGTATATAATATTGATTGGTGAAGCACTTATTCTATGTAATAATTTATTGTGCTTATTATAATTTACTAAGAACAACTAATATTTCTCAAAACAAAACTACGAGCCTTCAATAGGATGTAGCTGATCTGTAATATTATAAGAGCATGGACATAGTAGGTGAATTTCACAACCCATGTGGGACCTGAAAACTACAATTTTCGTTATAATTGAACCAATCACGACTATTCAGCTATCTACGTTGATGGACGAGTACTGTGAGACGTAAATTGGTACGTGAGGAAGAGTTTGAGCCTTGGTAAAAAAGTTAACTGGGAATATATCACATATGTACTAAATCACATTCCACATATTGACTTTAAGCACTAGTCATATATGTACTGTCTTGTGTGAGAACGGGTTGGTACCTGGGCGTTAGTCAGCTGTTTCGGGCTGCTTCCTGGGTGTGTGTGTCTGTGTGTGTGGATTTTTTTTATTAGTTATTAATAATTGATTGATTGACAGTTGAGAGGCGGGCCGAAAGAGTAGAGCTCAACCCTCGCAAGCACAACTAGGTGAACACAACTAGATAAATACTAACCAACCACGTTCTCGTACAATCCACTACACACGCAACCCGCCCCCTCTCAACCCCTTAAATCACTCTACCTAAATCATTAAAAAATTAAAACAAATCAATTAATACACCAAAAATACTAACTATAAATAAAGGATCCAAATTTGACACATACAGCGACTCCAGCGTAGCCTAGTCGGAAGAGAACGTGTTCTCATCTGCATAGATTGCGATCGAGCCTGTCGGAACGGGTGTGTAACTGCAGGGCACAAATATTTGTGTGTCCCCTCCTGTAGCTGCCTCTGTTTCGACAGGTTCCCTGGATAGCTGGAATTGACCTGGCCCTTGGAAAGTGGGGAAGGGGTGAAATACGTTGGGCCCACGGATGGATACCTTGGATCCATTGACCTAGGGCAGGTCTAATCACCTGGGATTCGAACCCACGGTGGGAATAGGGAGGAGATATGGGGGGGGGGGGGAGGATGTTTCCTGGAACCAAACCTCACATAAACCCGGACACTCACACACACACCCTCACCCGAACACTCACAGGGACACTCATACTCACACACACACACCCATAGACTGTGATAAGGGAGACCATCTGAGGGGACACAGATGGCCTCATGGATCCACAGGTATAACCGGACACACACGCACACGGACACTCACAGGGGCACTCACACTCACCCGGACACTCACAGGGATAAACACACTCACACACAGACACACATCCATAGACACAAACTGTGATAAGGGAGACCAACTGAGGGGACACAGATGGCCTCCTGGACCCACAGGGATATATCAATATTTAAATATACATATATATTTATAAATATAACATATTAAAAAAAAAATATATATATATATATATATATATATATATATATATATATATATATATATATATATATATATATATATATATATATATATATATATATATATATATATATATATATGTATATGTCGTACCTAGTAGCCAGAACGCACTTCTCAGCCTACTATGCAAGGCCTGATTTGCCTAATAAGCCAAGTTTACATAAATTAATTGTTTTTCGGCAACCTAACCTACCTAACCTAACCTACTTTTTTCCGCTACCTATCCTAACCTAACCTATAAAGATAGGTTAGGTTAGGTTAGGTTAGGTAGGGTTGGTTAGGTTCGGTCATATATCTACGATATTTTTAACTCCAATAAAAAAAAATTGACCTCATACATAATGAAATGGGTAGCTTTATCATTTCATAAGAAAAAAATTAGAAAAAATATATTAATTCAGGAAAACTTGGCTTATTAGGCAAATCGGGCCTTGAATAGTAGGCCGAGAAGTGCGTTCTGGCTACTAGGAACGACATATATATATATATATATATATTTTATTAAATATGACCGAAAAAGTAAGATTAATAATTCTAACACGAATTTTCTCAATCTTTCGTACATTATGCTTCACTGTTGGAGGTAAATCAAAAATCACTTCTCCAAAATTCATTTTTATTTCTAGTCTGACGCGACACGGGCGCGTTTCGTAAAACTTATTACATTTTCAAAGACTTCACAAATACACAACTGATTAGAACTTGCATTTCCCTGATTTTATATCTACATTTGAGTGAGGTGGGAAGGGTGATGTGGCATTACATTTGAGTGAGGTGGGAAGGATGATGTGGCATTAGAGGATATTAATAGGGTATTAAAAGTATCAACACAAGACAGAACACGAAACAATGGATATTGAATAGAAGTGTTTGTAGAAAGCCTATTGGTCCATATTTCTTGATGCTTCTATATTGGAGCGGAGTCTTGAGGTGGGTAGAATATAGTTGTGCAATAATTGGCTGTTGATTGCTGGTGTTGACTTCTTGATGTGTAGTGCCTCGCAAACGTCAAGCCGCCTGCTATCGCTGTATCTATCGATGATTTCTGTGTTGTTTACTAGGATTTCTCTGGCGATGGTTTGGTTATGGGAAGAGATTATATGTTCCTTAATGGAGCCCTGTTGTTTATGCATCGTTAAACGCCTAGAAAGAGATGTTGTTGTCTTGCCTATATACTGGGTTTTTTGGAGCTTACAGTCCCCAAGTGGGCATTTGAAGGCATAGACGACGTTAGTCTCTTTTAAAGCGTTCTGTTTCGTGTCTGGAGAGTTTCTCATGAGTAGGCTGGCCGTTTTTCTGGTTTTATAGTAAATCGTCAGTTGTATCCTCTGATTTTTGTCTGTAGGGATAACGTTTCTATTAACAATATCTTTCAGGACCCTTTCCTCTGTTTTATGAGCTGTGGAAAAGAAGTTCCTGTAAAATAGTCTAATAGGGGGTATAGGTGTTGTGTTAGTTGTCTCTTCGGAGGTTGCATGGCTTTTCACTTTTGCAACTTTGCAACCTCCGAAGAGACAACTAACACAACACCTATACCCCCTATTAGACTATTTTACAGGAACTTCTTTTCCACAGCTCATAAAACAGAGGAAAGGGTCCTGAAAGATATTGTTAATAGAAACGTTATCCCTACAGACAAAAATCAGAGGATACAACTGACGATTTACTATAAAACCAGAAAAACGGCCAGCCTACTCATGAGAAACTCTCCAGACACGAAACAGAACGCTTTAAAAGAGACTAACGTCGTCTATGCCTTCAAATGCCCACTTGGGGACTGTAAGCTCCAAAAAACCCAGTATATAGGCAAGACAACAACATCTCTTTCTAGGCGTTTAACGATGCATAAACAACAGAGCTCCATTAAGGAACATATAATCTCTTCCCATAACCAAACCATCGCCAGAGAAATCCTAGTAAACAACACAGAAATCATCGATAGATACAGCGATAGCAGGCGGCTTGACGTTTGCGAGGCACTACACATCAAGAAGTCAACACCAGCAGTCAACAGCCAATTATTGCACAACTATATTCTACCCACCTCAAGACTCCGCTCCAATATAGAAGCATCAAGAAATATGGACCAATAGGCTTTCTACAAACACTTCTATTCAATATCCATTGTTTCGTGTTCTGTCTTGTGTTGATACTTTTAATACCCTATTAATATCCTCTAATGCCACATCATCCTTCCCACCTCACTCAAATGTAATGCCACATCACCCTTCCCACCTCACTCAAATGTAGATATAAAATCAGGGAAATGCAAGTTCTAATCAGTTGTGTATTTGTGAAGTCTTTGAAAATGTAATAAGTTTTACGAAACGCGCCCGTGTCGCGTCAGACTAGAAATAAAAATGAATTTTGGAGAAGTGATTTTTGATTTACCTCCAACAGTGAAGCATAATGTACGAAAGATTGAGAAAATTCGTGTTAGAATTATTAATCTTACTTTTTCGGTCATATTTAATAAAATATGTCTACAGGAAAGACTGCTACCAAAATATACTAATATATATATATATATAAATATATATATATATATATATATATATATATATATATATATATATATATATATATATATATATATATATATATATATATATCGTACCTAGTAGACAGAGCGTACTTCCTGGCCTAGTATGCAAGGCACGATTTGCCTAATAAGCAAAGTTTTCCTGAATTTATTAGTTTTTCGAGTATTTTTCTTATGAAATGATAAAACTATCCATTTCATTATGTATGAGTTAAGTTCTTTTCATTTGAGTCAAAAACTAACGTAGATATATAACCGATTCTAACCAACCCTAAAATGGTTATCATAAATTGATTGGAATATGTATGTGGACGCTCGGTTAGTGTTACAGTAATTTATATAGTTAACGTTTGAATGACATAGTTTCCCCTCATTGTCACATTTTTTTGTTACTATTACGCTGTTCACTCTCACTCTGAATCCCGTGGACTAACTGTGTTCACGTGTGTTTGTTTGAGGTACGATAACCATAGGCTTTTTACACATTAATTTGCAAAGAAATATTTCTAAAGATTATCTAATTTTCTAATAAGTATTCTTTTTCCCCACATACAAGTCAATCACACAGTACCTAACCTCAGTCAGAAACACTTTTCTTACTATATCTCGCAACGTCTTTTGCATATATATCATATCTTAAAAAAATAACAATTTTATTTCATAACTGGCAACCCCCTCCCTTCCAAAGCTTTCAAGGCCACCAAACATCATTCCTTTCCCTTAACCTCTCCCAAATTATCTTTTGCACCAATACACAAACTAGGGGGCTTTATAGCTGAGTGGACGTCGCTCTCGACTCGTAATCCTAGCTCATTCGATCCCCCGGTGATGGCACAAACGGAAATCAGCAGAGTTTCTATTATTCTGATGCCCTCTATTACCTAGCAGTAAATATGTACCTGGGCGTTAGTCAGCTGTTACGGGCTGCTTCCTGGGTGTGTGTGTCTGTGTGTGTGGATTTTTTTTATTAGTTATTAATAATTGATTGATTGACAGTTGAGAGGCGGGCCGAAAGAGTAGAGCTCAACCCTCGCAAGCACAACTAGGTGAACACAACTAGATAAATACTAACCAACCACGTTCTCGTACAATCCACTACACACGCAACCCGCCCCCTCTCAACCCCTTAAATCACTCTACCTAAATCATTAAAAAATTAAAACAAATCAATGAATACACCAAAAATACTAACTATATATAAAGGATCCAAATTTGACACATACAGCGACTCCAGAGTAGCCTAGTCGGAAGAGAACGTGTTCTCATCTGCATAGATTGCGATCGAGCCTGTCGGAACGGGTGTGTAACTGCAGGGCACAAATATTTGTGTGTCCCCTCCTGTAGCTGCCTCTGTTTCGACAGGTTCCCTGGATAGCTGGAATTGACCTGGCCCTTGGAAAGTGGGGAAGGGGTGAAATACGTTGGGCCCACGGATGAATACCTTGGATCCATTGACCTAGGGCAGGTCTAATCACCTGGGATTCGAACCCACGGTGGGAATAGGGAGGAGATATGGGGAGGGGGGGGGGAGGATGTTTCCTGGAACCAAACCTCACATAAACCCGGACACTCACACACACACCCTCACTCGAACACTCACAGGGACACTCATACTCACACACACACACCTATAGACTGTGATAAGGGAGACCATCTGAGGGGACACAGATGGCCTCATGGATCCACAGGTATAACCGGACACACACGCACACGGACACTCACAGGGGCACTCACACTCACCCGGACACTCACAGGGATAAACACACTCACACACAGACACACATCCATAGACACAAACTGTGATAAGGGAGACCAACTGAGGGGACACAGATGGCCTCCTGGACCCACAGGGATATATCAATATTTAAATATACATATATATTTATAAATATAACATATTAAAAAAAAATATATATATAAATATATATATATATATATATATATATATATATATATATATATATATATATATATATATATATATATATATATATATATATGTATATGTCGTACCTAGTAGCCAGAACGCACTTCTCAGCCTACTATGCAAGGCCTGATTTGCCTAATAAGCCAAGTTTTCATAAATTAATTGTTTTTCGGCAACCTAACCTACCTAACCTAACCTACTTTTTTCCGCTACCTATCCTAACCTAACCTATAAAGATAGGTTAGGTTAGGTTAGGTTAGGTAGGGTTGGTTAGGTTCGGTCATATATCTACGATATTTTTAACTCCAATAAAAAAAATTGACCTCATACATAATGAAATGGGTAGCTTTATCATTTCATAAGAAAAAATTAGAAAAAATATATTAATTCAGGAAAACTTGGCTTATTAGGCAAATCGGGCCTTGAATAGTAGGCCGAGAAGTGCGTTCTGGCTACTAGGAACGACATATATATATATATATATATATATATATATATATATATATATATATATATATATATATATATATATATATATATATATCGTACCTAGTAGACAGCGCGTACTTCCTGGCCTAGTATGCAAGGCACGATTTGCCTAATAAGCAAAGTTTTCCTGAATTTATTAGTTTTTCGAGTATTTTTCTTATGAAATGATAAAATTATCCATTTCATTATGTATGAGTTAAGTTCTTTTCATTTGAGTCAAAAACTAACGTAGATATATAACCGATTCTAACCAACCCTAAAATGGTTATCATAAATTGATTGGAATATGTATGTGGACGCTCGGTTAGTGTTACAGTAATTTATATGGTTAACGTTTGAATGACATAGTTTCCCCTCATTGTCACATTTTTTGTTACTATTACGCTGTTCACTCTCACTCTGAATCCCGTGGACTAACTGTGCTCACGTGTGTTTGTTTGAGGTACGATAACCATAGGCTTTTTACACATTAATTTGCAAAGAAATATTTCTAAAGATTATCTAATTTTCTAATAAGTATTCTTTTTCCCCACATACAAGTCAATCACACAGTACCTAACCTCAGTCAGAAACACTTTTCTTACTATATCTCGCAACGTCTTTTGCATATATATCATATCTTAAAAAAATAACAATTTTATTTCATAACTGGCAACCCCCTCCCTTCCAAAGCTTTCAAGGCCACCAAACATCATTCCTTTCCCTTAACCTCTCCCAAATTATCTTTTGCACCAATACACAAACTAGGGGGCTTTATAGCTGAGTGGACGTCGCTCTCGACTCGTAATCCTAGCTCATTCGATCCCCCGGTGATGGCACAAACGGAAATCAGCAGAGTTTCTATTATTCTGATGCCCTCTATTACCTAGCAGTAAATATGTACCTGGGCGTTAGTCAGCTGTTACGGGCTGCTTCCTGGGTGTGTGTGTCTGTGTGTGTGGATTTTTTTTATTAGTTATTAATAATTGATTGATTGACAGTTGAGAGGCGGGCCGAAAGAGTAGAGCTCAACCCTCGCAAGCACAACTAGGTGAACACAACTAGATAAATACTAACCAACCACGTTCTCGTACAATCCACTACACACGCAACCCGCCCCCTCTCAACCCCTTAATTCACTTTACCTAAATCATTAAAAAATTAAAACAAATCAATTAATACACCAAAAATACTAACTATAAATAAAGGATCCAAATTTGACACATACAGCGACTCCAGCGTAGCCTAGTCGGAAGAGAACGTGTTCTCATCTGCATAGATTGCGATCGAGCCTGTCGGAACGGGTGTGTAACTGCAGGGCACAAATATTTGTGTGTCCCCTCCTGTAGCTGCCTCTGTTTCGACAGGTTCCCTGGATAGCTGGAATTGACCTGGCCCTTGGAAAGTGGGGAAGGGGTGAAATACGTTGGGCCCACGGATGGATACCTTGGATCCATTGACCTAGGGCAGGTCTATTCACCTGGGATTCGAACCCACGGTGGGAATAGGGAGGAGATATGGGGAGGGGGGGGGGGGAGGATGTTTCCTGGAACCAAACCTCACGTAAACCCGGACACTCACACACACACCCTCACCCGAACACTCACAGGGACACTCATACTCACACACACACACCCATAGACTGTGATAAGGGAGACCATCTGAGGGGACACAGATGGCCTCATGGATCCACAGGTATAACCGGACACACACGCACACGGACACTCACAGGGGCACTCACACTCACCCGGACACTCACAGGGATAAACACACTCACACACAGACACACATCCATAGACACAAACTTTGATAAGGGAGACCAACTGAGGGGACACAGATGGCCTCCTGGACCCACAGGGATATATCAATATTTAAATATACATATATATTTATAAATATAACATATTAAAAAAAAATATATATATATATATATATATATATATATATATATATATATATATATATATATATATATATATATATATATATGTATATGTCGTACCTAGTAGCCAGAACGCACTTCTCAGCCTACTATGCAAGGCCTGATTTGCCTAATAAGCCAAGTTTTCATAAATTAATTGTTTTTCGGCAACCTAACCTACCTAACCTAACCTACTTTTTTCCGCTACCTATCCTAACCTAACCTATAAAGATAGGTTAGGTTAGGTTAGGTTAGGTAGGGTTGGTTAGGTTCGGTCATATATCTACGATATTTTTAACTCCAATAAAAAAAAATTGACCTCATACATAATGAAATGGGTAGCTTTATCATTTCATAAGAAAAAATTAGAAAAAATATATTAATTCAGGAAAACTTGGCTTATTAGGCAAATCGGGCCTTGAATAGTAGGCCGAGAAGTGCGTTCTGGCTACTAGGAACGACATATATATATATATATATATATATATATATATATATATATATATATATATATATATATATATATATATATATATATATATATATCGTACCTAGTAGACAGAGCGTACTTCCTGGCCTAGTATGCAAGGCACGATTTGCCTAATAAGCAAAGTTTTCCTGAATTTATTAGTTTTTCGAGTATTTTTCTTATGAAATGATAAAACTATCCATTTCATTATGTATGAGTTAAGTTCTTTTCATTTGAGTCAAAAACTTACGTAGATATATAACCGATTCTAACCAACCCTAAAATGGTTATCATAAATTGATTGGAATATGTATGTGGACGCTCGGTTAGTGTTACAGTAATTTATATGGTTAACGTTTGAATGACATAGTTTCCCCTCATTGTCACATTTTTTGTTACTATTACGCTGTTCACTCTCACTCTGAATCCCGTGGACTAACTGTGCTCACGTGTGTTTGTTTGAGGTACGATAACCATAGGCTTTTTACACATTAATTTGCAAAGAAATATTTCTAAAGATTATCTAATTTTCTAATAAGTATTCTTTTTCCCCACATACAAGTCAATCACACAGTACCTAACCTCAGTCAGAAACACTTTTCTTACTATATCTCGCAACGTCTTTTGCATATATATCATATCTTAAAAAATAACAATTTTATTTCATAACTGGCAACCCCCTCCCTTCCAAAGCTTTCAAGGCCACCAAACATCATTCCTTTCCCTTAACCTCTCCCAAATTATCTTTTGCACCAATACACAAACTAGGGGGCTTTATAGCTGAGTGGACGTCGCTCTCGACTCGTAATCCTAGCTCATTCGATCCCCCGGTGATGGCACAAACGGAAATCAGCAGAGTTTCTATTATTCTGATGCCCTCTATTACCTAGCAGTAAATATGTACCTGGGCGTTAGTCAGCTGTTACGGGCTGCTTCCTGGGTGTGTGTGTCTGTGTGTGTGGATTTTTTTTTATTAGTTATTAATAATTGATTGATTGACAGTTGAGAGGCGGGCCGAAAGAGTAGAGCTCAACCCTCGCAAGCACAACTAGGTGAACACAACTAGATAAATACTAACCAACCACGTTCTCGTACAATCCACTACACACGCAACCCGCCCCCTCTCAACCCCTTAAATCACTTTACCTAAATCATTAAAAAATTAAAACAAATCAATTAATACACCAAAAATACTAACTATAAATAAAGGATCCAAATTTGACACATACAGCGACTCCAGCGTAGCCTAGTCGGAAGAGAACGTGTTCTCATCTGCATAGATTGCGATCGAGCCTGTCGGAACGGGTGTGTAACTGCAGGGCACAAATATTTGTGTGTCCCCTCCTGTAGCTGCCTCTGTTTCGACAGGTTCCCTGGATAGCTGGAATTGACCTGGCCCTTGGAAAGTGGGGAAGGGGTGAAATACGTTGGGCCCACGGATGGATACCTTGGATCCATTGACCTAGGGCAGGTCTAATCACCTGGGATTCGAACCCACGGTGGGAATAGGGAGGAGATATGGGGAGGGGGGGGGGAGGATGTTTCCTGGAACCAAACCTCACGTAAACCCGGACACTCACACACACACCCTCACCCGAACACTCACAGGGACACTCATACTCACACACACACACCCATAGACTGTGATAAGGGAGACCATCTGAGGGGACACAGATGGCCTCATGGATCCACAGGTATAACCGGACACACACGCACACGGACACTCACAGGGGCACTCACACTCACCCGGACACTCACAGGGATAAACACACTCACACACAGACACACATCCATAGACACAAACTGTGATAAGGGAGACCAACTGAGGGGACACAGATGGCCTCCTGGACCCACAGGGATATATCAATATTTAAATATACATATATATTTATAAATATAACATATTAAAAAAAAATATATATATAAATATATATATATATATATATATATATATATATATATATATATATATATATATATATATATATATATGTATATGTCGTACCTAGTAGCCAGAACGCACTTCTCAGCCTACTATGCAAGGCCTGATTTGCCTAATAAGCCAAGTTTTCATAAATTAATTGTTTTTCGGCAACCTAACCTACCTAACCTAACCTACTTTTTTCCGCTACCTATCCTAACCTAACCTATAAAGATAGGTTAGGTTAGGTTAGGTTAGGTAGGGTTGGTTAGGTTCGGTCATATATCTACGATATTTTTAACTCCAATAAAAAAAAATTAACCTCATACATAATGAAATGGGTAGCTTTATCATTTCATAAGAAAAAAATTTGAAAAAATATATTAATTCAGGAAAACTTGGCTTATTAGGCAAATCGGGCCTTGAATAGTAGGCCGAGAAGTGCGTTCTGGCTACTAGGAACGACATATATATATATATATATATATATATATCGTACCTAGTAGACAGAGCGTACTTCCTGGCCTAGTATGCAAGGCACGATTTGCCTAATAAGCAAAGTTTTCCTGAATTTATTAGTTTTTCGAGTATTTTTCTTATGAAATGATAAAACTATCCATTTCATTATGTATGAGTTAAGTTCTTTTCATTTGAGTCAAAAACTAACGTAGATATATAACCGATTCTAACCAACCCTAAAATGGTTATCATAAATTGATTGGAATATGTATGTGGACGCTCGGTTAGTGTTACAGTAATTTATATGGTTAACGTTTGAATGACATAGTTTCCCCTCATTGTCACATTTTTTGTTACTATTACGCTGTTCACTCTCACTCTGAATCCCGTGGACTAACTGTGCTCACGTGTGTTTGTTTGAGGTACGATAACCATAGGCTTTTTACACATTAATTTGCAAAGAAATATTTCTAAAGATTATCTAATTTTCTAATAAGTATTCTTTTTCCCCACATACAAGTCAATCACACAGTACCTAACCTCAGTCAGAAACACTTTTCTTACTATATCTCGCAACGTCTTTTGCATATATATCATATCTTAAAAAAATAACAATTTTATTTCATAACTGGCAACCCCCTCCCTTCCAAAGCTTTCAAGGCCACCAAACATCATTCCTTTCCCTTAACCTCTCCCAAATTATCTTTTGCACCAATACACAAACTAGGGGGCTTTATAGCTGAGTGGACGTCGCTCTCGACTCGTAATCCTAGCTCATTCGATCCCCCGGTGATGGCACAAACGGAAATCAGCAGAGTTTCTATTATTCTGATGCCCTCTATTACCTAGCAGTAAATATGTACCTGGGCGTTAGTCAGCTGTTACGGGCTGCTTCCTGGGTGTGTGTGTCTGTGTGTGTGGATTTTTTTTATTAGTTATTAATAATTGATTGATTGACAGTTGAGAGGCGGGCCGAAAGAGTAGAGCTCAACCCTCGCAAGCACAACTAGGTGAACACAACTAGATAAATACTAACCAACCACGTTCTCGTACAATCCACTACACACGCAACCCGCCCCCTCTCAACCCCTTAAATCACTTTACCTAAATCATTAAAAAATTAAAACAAATCAATTAATACACCAAAAATACTAACTATAAATAAAGGATCCAAATTTGACACATACAGCGACTCCAGCGTAGCCTAGTCGGAAGAGAACGTGTTCTCATCTGCATAGATTGCGATCGAGCCTGTCGGAACGGGTGTGTAACTGCAGGGCACAAATATTTGTGTGTCCCCTCCTGTAGCTGCCTCTGTTTCGACAGGTTCCCTGGATAGCTGGAATTGACCTGGCCCTTGGAAAGTGGGGAAGGGGTGAAATACGTTGGGCCCACGGATGGATACCTTGGATCCATTGACCTAGGGCAGGTCTAATCACCTGGGATTCGAACCCACGGTGGGAATAGGGAGGAGATATGGGGAGGGGGGGGGGAAAGATGTTTCCTGGAACCAAACCTCACGTAAACCCGGACACTCACACACACACCCTCACCCGAACACTCACAGGGACACTCATACTCACACACACACACCCATAGACTGTGATAAGGGAGACCATCTGAGGGGACACAGATGGCCTCATGGATCCACAGGTATAACCGGACACACACGCACACGGACACTCACAGGGGCACTCACACTCACCCGGACACTCACAGGGATAAACACACTCACACACAGACACACATCCATAGACACAAACTGTGATAAGGGAGACCAACTGAGGGGACACAGATGGCCTCCTGGACCCACAGGGATATATCAATATTTAAATATACATATATATTTATAAATATAACATATTAAAAAAAAATATATATATAAATATATATATATATATATATATATATATATATATATATATATATATATATATATATATATATATATATATATATGTATATGTCGTACCTAGTAGCCAGAACGCACTTCTCAGCCTACTATGCAAGGCCTGATTTGCCTAATAAGCCAAGTTTTCATAAATTAATTGTTTTTCGGCAACCTAACCTACCTAACCTAACCTACTTTTTTCCGCTACCTATCCTAACCTAACCTATAAAGATAGGTTAGGTTAGGTTAGGTTAGGTAGGGTTGGTTAGGTTCGGTCATATATCTACGATATTTTTAACTCCAATAAAAAAAATTGACCTCATACATAATGAAATGGGTAGCTTTATCATTTCATAAGAAAAAAATTAGAAAAAATATATTAATTCAGGAAAACTTGGCTTATTAGGCAAATCGGGCCTTGAATAGTAGGCCGAGAAGTGCGTTCTGGCTACTAGGAACGACATATATATATATATATATATATATATATATATATATATATATATAATATATATATATATATATATATATATATATATATCGTACCTAGTAGACAGAGCGTACTTCCTGGCCTAGTATGCAAGGCACGATTTGCCTAATAACCAAAGTTTTCCTGAATTTATTAGTTTTTCGAGTATTTTTCCTTTGAAATGATAAAACTATCCATTTCATTATGTATGAGTTAAGTTCTTTTCATTTGAGTCAAAAACTAACGTAGATATATAACCGATTCTAACCAACCCTAAAATGGTTATCATAAATTGATTGGAATATGTATGTGGACGCTCGGTTAGTGTTACAGTAATTTATATGGTTAACGTTTGAATGACATAGTTTCCCCTCATTGTCACATTTTTTGTTACTATTACGCTGTTCACTCTCACTCTGAATCCCGTGGACTAACTGTGCTCACGTGTGTTTGTTTGAGGTTCGATAACCATAGGCTTTTTACACATTTATTTGCAAAGAAAAATTTCTAAAGATTATCTAATTTTCTAATAAGTATTCTTTTTCCCCACATACAAGTCAATCACACAGTACCTAACCTCAGTCAGAAACACTTTTCTTACTATATCTCGCAACGTCTTTTGCATATATATCATATCTTAAAAAAATAACAATTTTATTTCATTACTGGCAACCCCCTCCCTTCCAAAGCTTTCAAGGCCACCAAACATCATTCCTTTCCCTTAACCTCTCCCAAATTATCTTTTGCACCAATACACAAACTAGGGGGCTTTATAGCTGAGTGGACGTCGCTCTCGACTCGTAATCCTAGCTCATTCGATCCCCCGGTGATGGCACAAACGGAAATCAGCAGAGTTTCTATTATTCTGATGCCCTCTATTACCTAGCAGTAAATATGTACCTGGGCGTTAGTCAGCTGTTACGGGCTGCTTCCTGGGTGTGTGTGTCTGTGTGTGTGGATTTTTTTTATTAGTTATTAATAATTGATTGATTGACAGTTGAGAGGCGGGCCGAAAGAGTAGAGCTCAACCCTCGCAAGCACAACTAGGTGAACACAACTAGATAAATACTAACCAACCACGTTCTCGTACAATCCACTACACACGCAACCCGCCCCCTCTCAACCCCTTAAATCAGTCTACCTAAATCATTAAAAAATTAAAACAAATCAATTAATACACCAAAAATACTAACTATAAATAAAGGATCCAAATTTGACACATACAGCGACTCCAGCGTAGCCTAGTCGGAAGAGAACGTGTTCTCATCTGCATAGATTGCGATCGAGCCTGTCGGAACGGGTGTGTAACTGCAGGGCACAAATATTTGTGTGTCCCCTCCTGTAGCTGCCTCTGTTTCGACAGGTTCCCTGGATAGCTGGAATTGACCTGGCCCTTGGAAAGTGGGGAAGGGGTGAAATACGTTGGGCCCACGGATGGATACCTTGGATCCATTGACCTAGGGCAGGTCTAATCACCTGGGATTCGAACCCACGGTGGGAATAGGGAG
>NW_025570777.1:0-15000 GCF_020424385.1 Procambarus clarkii
AGTGAAATAGATGGGCATCCAAAATACATTTTTTAACCCACATGTAAATCTAAAACAAAAATTGACCCTTGGGCGGCTGCGCCAGGGAGAAGGAACTCTCACAGAGGACAGAAATTCAACGAGTGAAATCCGAAGGCAACAATCAAATTCTACTTTCAGTCATCCCTTCAACACATTGAAGACTGATAACCCAAACGAATACTTCATGAAGGTGATACGAACGTCAAATCAAATCAGATGTCGCAAATCAACGTCAAATCAAATCAGATGTCGGAAATTAACGTCAAGTCAAATCAGATGTCGGAAATTAACGTCAAGTCAAATCAGATGTCGCAAATCAACGTCAAATCAAATCAGATGTCGCAAATCAACGTCAAATCAAATCAGATGTCGTAAATCAACGTCAAATCAAATCAGATGTCGCAAATCAACGTCAAGTCAAAATCTGGACTTTGAAGAAGTCGAAGACAATATCCCTCTCAGCACCCTGCACCAAGGCCCTAATTCCTGGAATTCCATATTAATTAAGAGTTGCGAGAACCAACCAGGAAATCAGATCACCCGAAAGACAACCAGGAAATCAGATCACCCGAAACACACTACGATGGAAAACTTGCTCAAATTACTTGCAAAGCTCCAAAGGTTTTCCTATGTCTATATATCACAGGCCCTTAACATTATTTGAAGAGGGAACCTAGATTCTAGAACGGGGATAACCTAGACCGGGGAGCCGGTCGGCCGAGCGGACAGCACGCTGGGCTTGTGATCCTGTGGTCCTGGGTTCGATCCCAGGCGCCGGCGAGAAACAATGGGTAGAGTTTCTTTCACCCTATGCCCCTGTTACCTAGCAGTAAAATAGGTACCTGGGTGTTAGTCAGCTGTCACGGGCTGCTTTCTGCGGGGTGTGGAGGCCTGGTCGAGGACCGGGTCGCGGGGACACTAAAAAGCCCCGAAATCATCTCAAGATAACCTCAAGATAACCAAGATTTTAATGTTATTCCCGACATACTTAAAACAGCAGAGAGCGCACCACACCATACAGGAGGTAACAGAGGAGACGGACAGAACATCATACATCGACAGCATCAGCATCCCACTATCATAAAGGTCTTTGAAAGAGATCACAGAACACATGGAATCAGTATCTACATAACCCTGGGGCCAGATTCACGAAGCAGTTACGCAAGCACTTACGAATGTGTACATCTTTCTTCAATCTTTGACGGCTTTTGGTTACATTGATTGAACAGTTTACAAGCATGAAAACTTGCCAATCAACTGTTGTTATTGTTATAAACAGCCTCCTGGTGCTTCGGAGCTCATTAACTGTTTAATAATTGTAAACAAAGCCGCCAAAGATTGAGAAAAGATGGACAGGTTCGTAAGTGCTTGCGTAACTGCTTCGTGAATCTAGCCCCAGGTTCGTAAGTGCTTGCGTAACTGCTTCGTGAATCTAGCCCCAGGTTCGTAAGTGCTTGCGTAACTGCTTCGTGAATCTGGTCCCTGTACAACACGGGTTCAAAACAGGACGCTCCTGCCTCTCACAGTTGCTACACCACGCCAGACACAACAGGTAGGCAGATCTCAGCCGCATTTGAACACAAACAAAAGCATAAATCCTAAGGGCAATCACACTTCAGAGAGGAAGGGAATTATAAGGGGAAAGCACCAAGCCATTACGACCACATAGCACTGGGAAGGGGTCAGGAAAAGGAATTGGGATGGGACGGGGGGAAGGAATAGTGCCCAACCAATTTGGTGGACGGTCGGGGATTGAACGCCGACCTGCATGAAACAAAACCGTCGCTCTACCGTCCAGCGCAAGTGGTTGGGTAATCAGACTTCAGATAAAACACTATGAATGCAGGCAGAGCTGAGGAAAAAGCTTTAAAACCTCTAGAGAAAGAAATGAAAGCTTCGAAGAGAAAGAAAACCGGAAAAACTCATCATAAGAAACCTTGGAAAAGCAGAGGACGAGATGAATCAGCACAACAGAGGAAATGATTGAACAACTGATAGGCAATGAGGAGGATCTAAGCATTTCCTAGGTAGGAGAGAGTACAAAAGAGGTAGATACCTGGTTGGTACCTGCTTGATGGGGTTCTGGGAGTTCTACTCCCCAAGCTCGGCCCGAGGCCAGGCTTGATTTGTGAGAGTTTGGTCCACCAGGCTGTTGCTTGATACCTGCTTGATGGGGTTCCGGGAGTTCTTCTACTCACCAAGCCCGGCCCGAGGCCAGGCTTGACTTGAGAGAGCTTGGTCCACCAGGCTGTTGCTTGGAGAAACCAAGCAGAAGAATGCTGGTAGTGGGAGCAGCTAGGCCTCACCCCCCCCCCCACGCAGACACTCAGCCAAGCACTGCTAGGCAAGCACACGTGGCTCTTCACTACATCAGCAGTGTAGAGTCTGCTCATCAGCAAGTAGAGCAGACTCACGCCTCGCTTCTTAATTAATTATTCCCAATAAAACACAGAATAGCGGCCGTAACACCCCCCTCTGCCCCCCCCCCGCACCTTCCGCCTCTCACCTGTAATTACCTGCACGCGCCCTCCAGGTACATAGCCAACATTCCTCGCGCTTAACACGTCGCTTTTGTAACGGAATAGATATACGACGTATTAGAAAAACAATTAAAACATCATAATACTGACGCTTTCTATGCATTCGCCTCGACTGGTTAGGTAGGTTGCTTGGGTTCGAACGTTACTGGGGAGCCAAAACAGTTGCATTTGTTACGTTTCAAGTCAAGCAAAACAGCATTTTTTCTCAGATTAGGCAAAAAATAAAAAAAAACGTAATTTTTTCGGAGATGCAAATCGAGAAGACAGGCTGGATCATCAACCCAGTTGACTTTGGAGGGTGAAACCACTTGGGCTGGGTGGCAGAGCGACGGTCTGGCTTCATGCAGGTCAGCGTACATTCCCCGACCGTCCACCAAGTGGTTGGGCACCATTCCTTTCCCCCGTCCCATCCCACATCCTTATCCTGACCCCTTCCCAGTGCTATATAGTCGTAATGGCTTGGCGCTTTCTCCTGATGGTTGCATTCCCTTGAGAGGCTAGACTCCTCCCTCCCACCCTAATCCCTCCCACTGCGTTACCATGATCTTCTCCCACCATGTCTGAGCTCCGCCGCCCACACCACCACCACCCAGAGTAATACACCACCACCCACAGTAATACACCACCACCCAGAGTAATACACCACCACCCACAGTAATGCACCACCACCCACAATAATGCACCACCACCCACAGTAATGCACCACCACCCACAGTAATACACCACCACCCACAGTAATACACCACCACCCACAGTAATACACCACCACCCAGAGTAATACACCACCACCCACAGTAATACACCACCACCCACAATAATGCACCACCACCCACAGTAATACACCACCACCCACAGTAATACACCACCACCCACAGTAATACACCACCACCCACAGTAATACACCACCACCCACAGTAATACACCACCCACAGTAATACACCACCACCCACAGTAATACACCACCCACAGTAATACACCACCACCCACAGTAATACACCACCACCCACAGTAATACACCACCCACAGTAATATACCACCACCCACAGTAATACACCACCACCCACAGTAATACACCATTACCCACAGTAATACACCACCACCCACAGTAATACACCACCACCCACAG
Organism: Procambarus clarkii; assembly: GCF_020424385.1. Taxonomy (NCBI): domain Eukaryota; kingdom Metazoa; phylum Arthropoda; class Malacostraca; order Decapoda; family Cambaridae; genus Procambarus; species Procambarus clarkii. Next base: position 3,688 of record NW_025570777.1, read on the forward strand.
TAATACACCACCACCCACAGTAATACACCACCACCCACAGTAATACACCACCACCCACAGTAATACACCACCACCCACAGTAATACACCTTTGTTTGTACATAATGTTTGCCTCCTGCTTTATTACCTCCTGTATGGAGTGGTGTATCATTACTGTATTACTTCCTGGATGGAGTCTTGCGAGAGTAGTAAAGCTGTGAGAGGTCACACGCCATCACGCACTCAGTCAGGTGTATCAGGGGGATGTATATGTATACCTGTGGCCCAGTATATGTATACCTGTGGCCCAGCATATGTATACCTGTGGGCCAGCATATGTATACCTGTGGGCCAGCATATGTATACCTGTGGGCCAGCATATGTATACCTGTGGCCCAGCATATGTATACCTGTGGGCCAGCATATGTATACCTGTGGGCCAGCATATGTATACCTGTGGCCCAGCATATTTATACCTGTGGCCCAGCATATATATACCTGTGGCCCAGCATATGTATACCTGTGGCCCAGCATATATATACCTGTGGCCCAGCATAGCTACAGGCCGGACTCGGGGGAGTAGAAGAACTCCCGAAACCTTCTCCAGGTATGCCTGTGGCCGAACACTCGCCAGGTGAAGCACAATCTTCAAACATATAAACTCAAAAACTCGGTCTTTATCAACATCATTAAAGAAGCTTAGTCTAAGCTGGCTTCAAGACCTCAAGCTTTTAATACCAGAGTACCGAGTATATGGACCAGCTTGACGTGGACGCCAGAGGCCAGTCTTCTCACTTATGGGTACAGATAAGTATATTTTCCACGTTCAGTTAAGTGAAAATTTTCAGTTAAGTGAAAATTTTCAGTTAAGTGAAAATTTTCAGTTAAGTGAAAATTTTCAGTGAAAGAAAATTTGGAACACTATTGAGCTCCCATAAACCTAAGGACGGGAAAAGCGTGGACACTATTTTGCGAACTTATACCTGGAAAGTATACCTGCAGTGTATACCTAGGGTATATACCTGCAGTGTATACCTTTAGTGTATACCTGCAGTGTATACCTAGGGTATATACCTGCAGAGTATACCTAGGGTATATACCTGCAGTGTATACCTAGGGTATATACCTGCAGTGTATACCTAGGGTATATATCTGCAGTGTATACCTGCAGTGTATACATGTTATGTATACCTGGAATATTATCTAATCTGAAAAACACTTATAAATCACTATGTCAAGATGACACACACTTCGGTGCACTTATTTCAATAAGTGCACCGAAGTAGTTCCTTACAGCCGCGTCCAACAGCCTGGTTGACCAGTCCAGCAACCAGGAGGCCTGGTCGAGGACCGGGCCGCGGGGACGCTGAGCCCCGAAACCATCTCAAGGTAAGGTACAAAACGAGAAGTTGCAACAATGTGCAACTAGTCCGTTGAAATTCAGGGGTCACCTTACCTTGCGATGATTTCGGGGGCTTAGCGTCCCCACGGCCCGGTCCTCGACCAGGCCTCCTAGTTGCTGGACTGGTCAACCAGGCTGTTGGAGGCAGCTGCTCGCAGCCTGACGTATGAATCACGAAATCCAGCCCAAGTAGTTGAGCTTTAAGAAGCATTGTTAACAGACCTCAAACAATAAAAAAAAAAAAAAAGGAACTGGCCCAACAGCTTCCTAAACGACCGCTGATGAATTGGGCTGCAATTCCTACGTGGGATTGCGTACTGCGGTGGCCAACAGCCTGGCAGATCAACCACTTGGACGAGGAGAACGACTCAAACTCTCAACCATACACATGCAGTTAGATAAGACATCTCAATTACCAGCGAAATTAAGACCCACTTAATTTACAAGCAAATTTTAAACGATTTCGTGCACACAGAATAAATCCGGTCAATACGCCCCGAAATACGTTGTACAGAAATGAGAAATAAAATTACAGATGGCGTGCTCTTTCCAGCCTCATTCTGCTTCGTGAGACATAATGCCGGGTCTGGCGACGGGTCCACGGAGTCACGAACGGGCCGGGGGGGTAAAAATACCAGAACGTTAGCCTGTCGGGAGCGCGGCGTTGCTCCTGCCTGTTAAGCGACTCTGGCAAGCTTGGAGGGGCGGTGCAGCGTCGCACTGGCCTCTCCTGAGAGCTTTGGACAAGCTTGGAGGCAGAGCGGCACTGCTGCTGCCTCTGCTAAGAGCCTTAGACAAGCTTGGAGGCAGAGCGGCACTGCTGCTGCCTCTGCTACTAGCCTTAGACAAGCTTGGAGGCAGCGCGGCGCTGCTGCTGCCTCTGCTAAGAGCCTTAGACAAGCTTGGAGGCAGCGCGGCGCTGCTGCTGCCTCTGCTACGAGCCTTAGACAAGCTCGGAGGCAGCGCGGCGCTGCTGCTGCCTCTGCTAAGAGCCTTAGACAAGCTTGGAGGCAGCGCGGCGCTGCTGCTGCCTCTGCTACGAGCCTTAGACAAGCTTGGAGGCAGCGCGGCGCTGCTGCTGCCTCTGCTACGAGCCTTAGACAAGCTAGGAGGCAGCGCGGCGCTGCTGCTGCTGCTTCTCCAAAGCGCCTGTGAAAAGCTTGGCAACTGCACGTACTGGTCCTTCATATTTACCACCGTCACCTTGCTAACAAAAATTACATTATAAAGTTGTTTACTGACTGGAGTTCCCGCGGGTAGCGGCAGCAGCTAGTCCGTGCTGCCGACCAGTCCACAGGCGGCCTTCCGCAGGCTGCCTTCCCGCAGGCTGCCTTCCCGCAGGCTGCCTTCCCGCAGGCTGCCTTCCCGCAGGCTGCCTTCCCGCAGGCTGCCTTCAGCTGGCTGCCTTCCCGCAGGCTGCCTTCCACTGGCTGCCTTCCCGCAGGCTGCCTTCCGCTGGCTGCCTTCCCGCAGGCTGCCTTCAGCTGGCTGCCTTCCCGCAGGCTGCCTTCCCGCAGGCTGCCTTCCGCTGGCTGCCTTCCCGCAGGCTGCCTTCCCGCAGGCTGCCTTCCCGCAGGCTGCCTTCAGCAGGGAAAGCCAAATAACAACGTACTGGAGTGAACGATATGGAAGGAAATGCAGAATAGAACCAGTGAAGAGCAGAGGTGCCATAGGCACAATCAGAGAACACTGTATAAACATCAGAGGTCCGCGGCTGTTCAACGTCCTCCCAGCGAGCATAAGAAATATTGCCGGAACAACCGTGGACATCTTCAGGGGAAAACTAGATAGTTTCCTCCAAGGAGTGCCGGACCAACCGGGCTGTGGTGGGTATGTGGGCCTGCGGGCCGCTCCAAGCAACAGCCTGGTGGACTAAGCTCTCACAAGTCAAGCCTGGCCTCGGGCCCGGGCTTGGAGAGTAGAAGAACTCTCAATACCCCATCCAGTTACATACCTGCTTGATGGGGTTCTGGGAGTTCTTCTACTCTCCACTGACTTGTGACAGTTTGGTCCACCAGGCTGTTGCTTGCAGCGGCCCGCAGGCCCACATACCCACCACAGCCCGGTTGGTCCGGTACTCATTGGAGAAAAGTATCTAGTTTCCTCTTGAAGATGTCCACGGTTGTTCCGGCAATATTTCTTATGCTCGCTGGGAGGACGTTGAACAACCGCGGACCTCTGATGTTTATACAGTGTTCTCTGATTGTGCCTATGGCACCTCTGCTCTTCACTGGTTCTATTCTGCATTTCCTTCCATATCGTTCACATCAGTATGTTGTTATATTACTGTGTAGATTTGGGACCTGGCCCTCCAGTATTTTACATGTGTATATTATTTGGTATCTCTCTCGTCTCCTTTCTAGTGAGTACATTTGGAGAGCTTTGAGACGATCCCAATAGTTTAGGTGCTTTATCTCGTATATGCGTGCCGTATATGTTCTCTGTATTCCCTCTATTTCAGCAATCTCTCCTGGTCTGAAGGGGGAAGTGAGTACTGAGCAGTACTCAAGACGGGACAACACAAGTGACTTGAAGAGTACAACCATTGTGATGGGATCCCTGGATTTGAAAGTTCTCGTAATCCATCCTATCATTTTTCTGGCTGACGCAATATTTGCTTGGTTATGCTCCTTAAACGTTAGGTCGTCGGACATCATTATTCCCAAATCCTTGACATGCTGTTTTCCTACTATGGGCAGATTCGATTGTGTTTTGTACCCTGTATTATGTTTAAGGTCCTCATTTTTACCGTACCTGAGTACCTGGAATTTATCACTGTTAAACATCATGTTATTTTCTGCTGCATAATCGAAAACTTTGTTGATATCTGCTTTTAGTTTTTTAATGTCTTCAGCAGAGATAATTTTCATGCTGATTTTTGTGACTTGTATTTTTGTCTATATCTGATATGAGAATAAGGAACAGCAGTGGACCAAGGACTGAACCTTGAGGTACCGAGCTTTTAACTGCGCTTGGACTCGATTTTATTTGACTGACTATTACTTTTTGTGTTCAGTTCGACAGGAAACAGAGTATCCAGCGTCCTACATACAAGATACATGGTTGTTACAGAGTTAGTTATCACAGTGTGTCGAGTTCCTCCATCTCCTGAGATGGCGGGCAGGACCCAAGAATACAGTGCGTGTTCCCCCTCTGATTCATCACGCTGAGTCGTTGGAAAAAAGGGAAGCTGACAGCTCTTGCGTCTTTTGTTGTTTCGATTAGCTTAGAACCCAGATCCTTCAATGTATAATGATGATTAGCAGTGACACTTCATCATCATTAAATTGAAACTGTCAATTTCAATTTACAATTGAAATTGGTGATTTCATTTCACATCTTAAATTTGAGGAGTACTGACATTAATGTTTTGGCTGATACCGATGGTTAAAATATTGTGTTAACCCCCCCCCCCTGTTTAGCTATATGGCAACCCCCTGTTTAGTTACGGGTTATTCATGCACCTGCCACCTTCTGGGTGGCTTAATCTTCATCAATCAATCAATCCCTGTTTAGCTGTATATGGGAACCCCTGTTTAGCCTTATGAAACCTCACATGTAATATTTGGCCACCTCTCATCCCCCCCACGTGTGGTCTATGGCAACCCCCCAGCACCCTAACCCCCAGCACCCTAACCCCCAGCACCCTAACCCCCCAGCACCCTAACCCCCTTTCCCGTGTAAACCTGTAATAAGCAGCGTCGATTTTAGAAACAGGTACACCACCTCTCCTGCCAATAGTCCCGAGAAAACCTTATTTCGCCATTTTCTACGTTGCCGTGGCAATAAACGGCAACTATGACTCCCGGTAACAACGTGGCAACCCTTGTTCAAAGCGCCGACCTACTCCCCCCCCCCCCAGAAAAAAAAGAAAAAAATCCCAGAAATTTCCCCTAGTCGTTAGATGTGAATAACAATGCATCTCCTTTTGACGCTCGGGAAATAATAGCTCTTTACAACCACTACGGAGTCGTAACAAAAAGGAGGCCTGGTCGAGGACCGGGCCGCGGGAACGCTAAGCCCCGAAATCATCTCAAGATAAGATAACCTCAAGAAGATAACGGGTGATTATAGTGATGAACAACATGCAAAAACGAGTGTTTCAGTTTGAACATTATTTCTTAGTTATTTTAAATTCGTTCAACGAGTTATTTTTTGTTATATTCTGCTTTCGTTCAATTTCCGTGGGTTGTTAAGCGGTATATTTTATTCAAGAGCCTTGACTACATCGTCAAAGGTCACTTGTAAGACCATCAAAAATGTAACAATGCGTGACCTTTGACCTTGACCTTTAAGTTCCAACTCGGCAAGTAGTTGTGGAAGCTGCAAGGCGCCTCACTGAGGAAGGCTGGACCATGTACCGAGACGTGGGGACGGGGGGGGGGGGGGGTAGTAGTTTGGACTTGAAACTGGAATCAAATTGACTTCGATCGATCCACTGATGAGAAACGAGAAATGAAAAGCCACAGCTCACGACATGCCACTCCGTACAAAATGCAACGGTTGAGCCTAACCAGAAACGCAAGAAATGCAACTGTTTTTTGCATAATAAGAAGCGTTCGAACAAAAGCCGATCGAGGCGTATCGAGGCCGATGCATAGAAAACGTGAATATTACATACCTGGTTGATACCTGGTTGATGGGGTTCTGGGAGTTCTTCTACTCCCCAAGCCCGGCCCGAGACCAGGCTCGACTTGTGAGAGTTTGGTCCACCAGGCTGTTGCTTGGAGCGGCCCGCAGGCCCACATACCCACCACAGCCCGGTTGGTCCGGCACTTATTGCAATAAGTTATCTAATTGGTTCTTGAATACATCCACATTTGTTCCGGCAATATTTCTGATGCTTGCTGGGAGGGTGTTGAACAGCTGTGGACCTCTGATGTTCACACAGTGTTCTCTGATTGTGCCTATGGCACCTCTACTCTTCACTAGTTGTATTTTGCATTTACTTTCGTATCTTTCGCTCTAGTATGTTGTTATTCTACTGTGCAAATTAGGGACCTGGCCTTCAAGTATCTTCCATGTATATATTATTTGATACCTTTCTCGTCTCCTTTCCAGAGATTACATTTTGAGAGCTATGAGACGGTCCCAATAATTTAAATGTATTATCGTGTCTATGCGTGCCGTATATGTTCTCTGTATTCCCTCTAATTCAGAGATCTCTCCCGCTCTGAAAGGGGAAGTGAGTACCGAGCAATACTCAAGACGGGACAGCACCAATGATTTAAATAGTATTAGCATTGCTGTGGGGTCTCTGGATTTGAACGTTCTCATAATCCATCCTATCACTTATGGCCGCCGCCGCTATATTTGCTCGGTTATGTTCACCAAATGTCAGGTCGTCAGACATCATAATTCTCAGATCTTTTACATGTTGCTTTCCTTCTATGAGTAGGTCTGATGGCGTCCTGTACGCTGTGCTTCGTTTGTTTCTCGTTTCCACTATACGTCAGTACCTGGAACTTGTCACCGTTAAACATCATGTTATTTTCCGTTGCCCAATGGAAGACTATTAATCTGCCTGTAGTTTTTCAGTGTCTTCCACAAAGGTGATTTTCATGCTGATTTTCCTATCATCAACAAAGGATGACACGAAGCTGTGACTAGTATTTTTATCTATATCAGGGATAAGAATGAGAAATAACAAGATATTACCATCAACAACACTGAGTAATTGACCTCCTCCCTACACATTTACAACCGTGAGACAGCTGGAAAGGCGGGCCCAAGAAGCTGGAGCTCGGCTGTGAAAAACTCAATTTATTCACCTGGGAGAATGAATTGAATGAATTGTTCGAGCAGGAGACTCGAACCTCTGAACCCCGCCAAAGCCCTATTAACCAAACTATGAATCACCTTAGATGTCTGGCTGTTAAAGCTGTCTCATAGTATGGATGACTGTTCTGGTCGATCAGAACACACCTAACAGCTCACATTATGACTGACCTGGTCGATCAGAACACACCTAACAGCTCACATTATGACTGACCTGGCCGATCAGAACACACCTAGCAGCTCACATTATGACTGACCTGGCCGATCAGAACACACCTAACAGCTCACATTATGACTGACCTGGCCGATCAGAACACACCTAACAGCTCACATTATGACTGACCTAGCCGATCAGAACACACCTAACAGCTCACATTATGACTGACCTGGCCGATCAGAACACACCTAACAGCTCACATTATGACTGACCTGGCCGATCAGAACACACCTAACAGCTCACATTATGACTGACCTGGCCGATCAGAACACACCTAACAGCTCACATTATGACTGACCTGGCCGATCAGAACACACCTAACAGCTCACATTATGACTGACCTGGTCGATCAGAACACACCTAACAGCTCACATTATGACTGACCTGGCCGATCAGAACACACCTAACAGCTCACATTATGACTGACCTGGCCGATCAGAACACATCTAACAGCTCACATTATGACTGACCTGGCCGATCAGAACACACCTAACAGCTCACATTATGACTGACCTGGCCGATCAGAACACACCTAACAGCTCACATTATGACTGACCTGGCCGATCAGAACACACCTAACAGCTCACATTATGACTGACCTGGCCGATCAGAACACATCTAACAGCTCACATTATGACTGACCTGGCCGATCAGAACACATCTGATACATTCCCCCATGTAATCCCCATAAGGCCGAAAATCGGATACGGGTAAGCAGGATATGGTAAATTGGATAAGAGAGGACCTCTCTGATTGGAAACACGGTTACAGTGAGGAGAGGAGCAGCCCCGCGAGTGGTTGGGGGATACAGGTGGTGTACCGTAAGGGGGGGGGGCTCTAGGGGGGCTTTAGGGGGGCTTTAGGGGGGGTGAAACTAATTGTGGTACATGTTTATCAACTAATTGAGGAAGTTCATTCACTCATAAATTGTTTGGGTAGTATACAAAACAGCATTATTATTATTATGATTGGTATTTGTTAGTGGTGGTGATGGTGGTGTTGGTGGTGGTGACTGTGGCTGGTGGTGGTGACTGTGGCTGGTGGTGGTGGTGGGTGGTGGTGGTGGTGACTGTGGCTGGTGGTGGTGGTGGGTGGTGGTGGTGGTGACTGTGGCTGGTGGTGGTGGTGGTAGGTGGTGGTGGCTGTGGTGGGTGGCTGTGGTGGGTGGTGGTGGTGGGTGGTGGTGGTGGCTGGTGGTGGTGACTGTGGCTGGTGGTGTTGGTGGCTGTGGTTGGTGGTGATGTGTGGTGGATGGTGAAGGTGGTGGTGGTATGAAGTGGTGGTGGTGGTGGTGGTATGTAGTAGTGGTGGTGGTGGTATGTAGTAGTGGTGGTGGTGGTGGTGGTGGTATGTGGTGGTGGTATGTGGTTATGGTGGTGGTGATGGCAATGGTTGGTGGTGGCTGCGAGTGGTGGTGGTGATGGCAATGGTTGGTGGTGGCTGCGGGTGGTGGTGGCTGCGGGTGGTGGTGGCTGTGGTTGCTGGTGGTGGGAGTGTTTTTACTGATAGTAATTGTGGTAGTTTCCGATGCCTGTGTTGTTTCTCTAATGGCTATTTGTTGACTACCTGTTACAGGGATCAGCGCCTCCGCGGCCCAGTCTCTGACCAGGCTTTTTGGTTGGTTTTCTGGTCAACCAGAATATTGGACGCAGCCTGACATAGGAATAACAGCCTGGTTGATCAAGTTTAGGTGAAGTTTGAAGAGTACAACCATTGTGATGGGATCTTCGGATTTGAAAGTTCTCGTAATCCATCCTATCATTTTTCTGGCTGACGCAATATTTGCTTTGTTATGCTTTCTAAACGTTAGATCGTCGGACATCATTATTCCCAAATTCTTGACATGCAATCAAATCTGAGTACTGTGGGCAGATTTGATTGTGTTTTCTACGCTGTATTATATTTAAGGTCCTCATTTTTACAGAACTTGAGTATCTGGAATTTATCACTGAAAATAACATAAACATTATGTTATTTTCTGCTCCCCAGTCGCGAACTCTTTTAAAAATCTGCTTGTAGTTTTCCAGTGTCTTCTACAGAAATAATTTTCCTGCTGATTTTTGTGTCATCTGCAAAGGATGACACGAAGCTGTGACTTGTATTTTTGTCTATATCTGATATGAGAATAAGGAAAAGCAGCGGTGCAAGGACTGTATCCTGAGGTACAGAGCTTTTAACTGCGCTTGGGCTCGATTTTATATGGTTGACTGTTACTCGTTTCTTCTGAATTACAAAAAATTGAATATCCATCGTCCAACTTTACCTGTTATTCCTACTAACCTAATTTGTGTGGTATCACTCCATAGTCAGAATTATCAAATGTCAAATAATTATCAAATTATCAAATGCATTTATCAAATGCCTTTGCGAAGTCCGTGTATACCACATCTGCAATCGGTTTTTCTTCTAATGCCTCAGTGAATTTGTCGTAGTGGTCAAGTAGCTGTGAGAGGCATGATCTTTCCGCTCTAAATCCATGTTGGCCTGGGTTGTGGAGGTCATTGGTCTCCATGTTGGCCTGGGTTGTGGAGGTCATTGGTCTCCATGTTGGCCTGGGTTGTGGAGGTCATTGGTCTCCATGTTGGCCTGGGTTGTGGAGGTCATTGGTCTCCATGTTGGCCTGGGTTGTGGAGGTCATTGGTCTCCATGAAACTGGTGACCTGACTCCTGATCCCTCTCTCAAATACTCTAATTAAGTGGGACGTTAGTGCAACTGGTCTATAATTCTTTGCCAATGCTTTGCTCCCTCCCTTGTGTAGAGGGGCAATGTCTGCTGCTTTAAGCGCATCTGGTATCTCCCCCGTGTCCAAGCTCTTCCTCCACACTATACTGAGTACCTGTGCTACTGGCACTTTGCATTTCTTTATAAATATTGAATTCCATGATTCTGTGCCCAGGGCTGAGTGCAAGGTTGTCAATTTATCTTATTCAAATCTGAAGATTTCGCAATGATATCATTTACATTTTTCAGGGGTTTGGATATCACTCATAAAGAAGATGTCCGGATCTTCCACTTCCATACTGATTACTGGAGTGCTAAACTGCTTTTTTAGGATTTCACAATTTTTTTGCCATCCTCCGTGTATGTTACTACTCTGGTAAGTAAAGCTCCAATACTGCTCGAGTTTTTTGTATTTAAATTTCGCATAGGTAGTGAAATATTTTGGATTTTTCTTTCTTTCATGTATGGTTTTCCGTTCTAATGGCATTTATTCGATCTGATATGATGGAAGCAGCAGCAGCATGAGCAGCAGCAGCATGAGCAACAGTAGCAGCAGCAGCATGAGCAGCAGCAGCATGAGCAACAGTAGCAGCAGCAGCATGAGCAGCAGCAGCAGCATGAGCAGCAGCAGTAGCAGCAGCAGCAGCAGTAGCAGCAGCAGCAGCATGAGCAGCAGCAGCACCAGCAGCAGCATGAGCAGCAGCAGGCCCAGTAGCAGCAGCAGCAGCAGGAGCAGGAGCAGCAGCAGCAGCAGCAGTAGCAGCAGTAGCAGCAGCAGCAGGGGCAGGAGCAGCAGCAGCAGGACAAGCAGCAGTAACAGCAACAGATGCAGCAGAAGGGGCAACAGTAGGGGCAGCAGCAGGAGCAGCAGCAACAGAAGGAACAACAACAGCAGCAGCAGCAGGAGCAAGAGCAAAAGCAGCAGCAGCAGGGGCGGCAGTAGCAGCAGCAGCCGCAGGAGTAGCAGGAGTGGCAGCAGCAGCAGCAGCAGGGGCGGCAGCAGCAGCAGCAGCAGCAGGGGCGGCAGTAGTAGCAGCAGGGGCAGCAGGGGCAGCAGCAGCAGGGGCGGCAGTAGTAGCAGCAGGGGCGGCAGCAGCAGGGGCAGCAGGGGCAGCAGCAGCAGGGGCGGCAGCAGCAGCAGCAGCGGCAGCAGCAGCAGGGGCGGCAGCAGTGGCGGCAGCAGCAGCAGGGGCGGCAGCAGCATTAGCATCAGCAG
>NW_025570777.1:17500-25033 GCF_020424385.1 Procambarus clarkii
CGTGCCGTATATGTTCTCTGTATTCCCTCTATTTCAGCAATCTCTCCTGCTCTGAAGGGGGAAGTGAGTACTGAGCAGTACTCAAGACGGGACAACACAAGTGATTTGAAGAGTACAACCATTGTGATGGGATCCCTGGATTTGAAAGTTCTCGTAATCCATCCTATCATTTTTCTGGCTGACGCAATATTTGCTTGGTTATGCTCCCTAAACGTTAGGTCGTCAGACATCATTATTCCCAAATCCTTTACATGCTGCTTTCCTACTATGGGCAGATTTGATTGTGTTTTGTACCCTGTATTATGTTTAAGGTCCTCATTTTTACCGTACCTGAGTACCTGGAATTTATCACTGTTAAACATCATGTTATTTTCTGCTGCCCAGTCGAAAACTTTATTAATATCTGCTTGTAGTTTTTCAATGTCTTCAGCAGAGGTAATTTTCATGCTGATTTTGTGTCATCTGCAAAGGATGATACGAAGCTGTGCCTTGTATTTGAGTCTATATCTGATATGAGAATAAGGAAAAGCAGTGGTGCAAGGACTGTACCCTGAGGTACAGAGCTTTTAACTGCGCTTGGACTCGATTTTATATGGTTGACTGTTACTCTTTGTGTTCTGTTCGACAGAAAATTGAGTATCCAGCGTCCTACTTTACCAGTTATTCCCATTGACCTCATTTTGTGTGCTATCACTCCATATGTCTGGTGCTTTAAGCGCATCTGGTATCTCCCCCGTGTCCAAGCTCTTCCTCCACACTATACTGAGTACCTGTGCTACTGGCACTTTGCATTTCTTTATAAATATTGAATTCCATGAGTCTGGACCCGGGGCCGAGTGCATGGGCATGTTGTCAATTTCTCTTTGAAAATCTGCCACGCTCGTGTTGATATCAATTATATTTACAGGGGTTTGGATATCACGCAAAGACAAGTTATCCGGATCTTCCACTTTCATGTTGTTTGTTGGAGTGTTAAACATGTCTTCATATTGATTTTTTACGATTTCACTAATTTTTTTGTCATCCTCAGTGTATGAACCTTCACTTGTACGAATAGGTCCAATACTGGCAGTGGTTTTTTGCTTTTGATTTCGCATATGTGAAGAAATATTTTGGGTTTTTCTTTATTTCTTGAATTGCTTTTTGTTCTAGTTGCCTTTCTTCAATCTGATATGAATGCTTTAGTCTCTGTTCGATTTCTTCAATCTGATATGAATGCTTCAGTCTCTGTTCGATTTCTTCAATTTCCCTGTTTAAATTACTCCTTCTTTGTATGGAAAGTCGTGTCTGCTTAAGTATTTCCGTTAATTTTTTTTCGTTTTATAGTGTCGTCTGCGTTCACTTTCTACGTTGGACTTCTTTCTGGCCTTCCTCAAAGGAAATGTTTCATTCCACATGTTTGAGACTTCATGTGCTTCAGAAGTCAGTTTCTCTATTCCTTGTGTAGGATTTTTATTAGAACATTTTCCCATTGAACGTTTGTAAGTTCCCTGTTTATTTTCCCTGTTTTATTTATTTTATTTATTCCCTGCTGGTGGCAATGGTAGTGTGGTGATGCTGCTTCTTCTTCTGAATATGTTGGTGGTGGTGATGATGGTGGTGGTGGTGATGGTGGTGGTGATGATGGTGGTGGTTGTGATGCTGCTTCTTCTTCTGAATATGTTGGTGGTGGTGATGGTAGTGGTGGTGGTGATGGTGGTGGTGGTGGTGATGCTGCTTCTTCTTCTGAATATGTTGGTGGTGGTGATGGTAGTGGTGGTGATGGTGGTGGTGGTGGTGGTGATGCTGCTTCTTCTTCTGAATATGTTGGTGGTGGTGATGGTAGTGGTGGTGATGGCTGTGGTGGTGGTGATGGTAGTGGTGGTGATGGTGGTGGTGGTGATGGTGGTGGTGGTGGTGGTGATGCTGCTTCTTCTGAATATGTTGGTGGTGGTGATGGTAGTGGTGGTGGTGGTGGTGGTGGTGGTGGTGATGCTGCTTCTTCTTCTGAATATGTTGGTGGTGGTGATGGTAGTGGTGGTGGTGATGCTGCTTCTTCTTCTGAATATGTTGGTGGTGGTGATGGTAGTGGTGGTGATGGTGGTGGTGGTGGTGGTGATGCTGCTTCTTCTTCTGAATATGTTGGTGGTGGTGATGGTAGTGGTGGTGATGGCTGTGGTGGTGATGGTAGTGGTGGTGATGGTGGTGGTGGTGATGGTGGTGGTGGTGGTGGTGATGCTGCTTCTTCTGAATATGTTGGTGGTGGTGATGGTAGTGGTGGTGGTGGTGGTGGTGGTGGTGGTGGTGGTGATGCTGCTTCTTCTTCTGAATATGTTGGTGGTGGTGATGATGGTGGTGGTGGTGATGGTGGTGGTGGTGGTGGTGGTGGTGGTGATGCTGCTTCTTCTGAATATGTTGGTGGTGGTGATGGTAGTGGTGGTGCTGGTGGTGGTGGTGATGGTGGTGGTGGTGATGGTGGTGGTGGTGGTGGTGGTGGTGATGCTGCTTCTTCTGAATATGTTGGTGGTGGTGATGGTAGTGGTGGTGGTGGTGGTGGTGGTGGTGGTGGTGATGCTGCTTCTTCTTCTGAATATGTTGGTGGTGGTGATGATGGTGGTGGTGGTGGTGGTGATGCTGCTTCTTCTGAATATGTTGGTGATGGTGGTGGTGGTGATGGTGGTGGTGGTGGTGGTGGTGGTGATGCTGCTTCTTCTGAATATGTTGGTGGTGGTGATGGTAGTGGTGGTGATGGTGGTGGTGGTGATGGTGGTGGTGGTGATGGTGGTGGTGGTAGTGGTGATGCTGCTTCTGCTGAATGTGATAGTGGTGGTGATAGTGGTGGTGATGGTGGTGGTGATGGTGGTGGTGATGGTGGTGGTGGTGATGGTGGTGGTGATGGTGGTGGTGATGGTGGTGGTGATGGTGGTGGTGATGGCAGTGGTGGTGGTGGTGCTGGCTGTGGTGGTGGTGGTGGTGGTGCTGGCTGTGGTGGTGGTGATGGCTGTGGTGATGGTGGTGGTGGTGATGATGGTGGTGGTGGTGGTGCTGGCTGTGGTGGTGGTGCTGGCTGTGGTGGTGGTGATGGTGGTGGTGGTGATGGTGGTGGCACCTTAGGTGGTAGCGTCGGCTACGGGGAAGGTCTAACTCTTTATGCCCCGCTAAATAGCCATGTTGTACCTGGTCTGAAATATATCATTGTCGGTTAATTTCCTCGTCGAATCTAATCTAGTATTAGCCTTGTATAGGAGTTTACCTGGAATATACCTGGAGTAGGTTCTGAGAGTTCTATCTGGCCAGACCCAGACCTGGCTGGGATTTTGATAATTTTATGTAAAAGAATTATTGCTTGGGGCGGCCCGTACACATCCACTACAACTCGGTTGATCCAGCACTTCCTGCATACCTGGAACATACCTGGAGAGGGTTTCGGGAGTTCTTCTACTCCCCCGAGCCCGGCCTGCAGGAACGTGTTCCGCCAATATTTCTAACATTTGTTGGGAGGAGAATATTAAGTAGCATGAACATATCCACAGGAGTCGTGACGAGGGTTCGAACCTCGTCACGGCCCTTGTGGATTTGTTCATTTGATGCATCACGCTATTGTGATTTCTGTGTGTAAGTAAGCAGTATGTTGCCCCCACGAGTCTTTAACGAGCTCGTTACATAGCATTCAGACGTTTCCCTCTTGTTGATAGCTGGGACACGAACCAGCCGGGTTATAGTGGCTATGTGGGTCTGCTGGACGCTTCAGCCAACAGTCTAGTGGTTTAAGCAACACAGGACAAACCTGGCTTCCAAGCCGGGCTTTAAGAGAGTACAAGAACTCCCAGAACCCATTCCGGGTAAAATCTAGGTAAGAATCACAAATGTTATTTTTTTCTTTCTAATTCCTTATGGTGTATATTCTGTTCTCCTTTCTCTTCTTCATTACTTTACAATTTTCCGAGTTGAACTCTAACAGCCACTTCTCGAGTTTCTCAAGGTCTTTCTGTAATTCACTGCAGACCACCTCGGTATTTATATTCACTAATAACTGCTAACATTGACATGTACGACGTCACTCCCTCGAGGTCACTCCCTCGGTCACTCCCTCGAGGTCACTCCCCCGAGGTCACTCCCCCGAGGTCACTCCCTTGAGGTCACTCACTCGAGGTCACTCCCTTGAGGTCACTCACTCGAGGTCACTCACTCGAGGTCACTCCCTTGAGGTCACTTCCTTGATGTCACTCCCCCGAGGTCACTCCCCCGAGGTCACTCCCTTGAGGTCACTCACTCGAGGTCACTCCCTTGAGGTCACTCACTCGAGGACACTCACTCGAGGTCACTCACTTGAGATCACTCCCTTGAGGTCACTCCCTTGAGGTCACTTCCTTGAGGTCACTCCCTTGAGGTCACTCCCCCGAAGTCACTCCCTTGAGTTCACTCCCTTGAGGTCACTCCCCCGAGGTCACTCCCTTGAGGTCACTCCCTTGAGGTCACTTCCCCGAGGTCACTCCCCCGAGGTCACTCCCCCGAGGTCACTCCCCCGAGGTCACTCCCCGAGGTCACTCCCCCGAGGTCACTCCCCCGAGGTCACTCCCTTGAGGTCACTCACTCGAGGTCACTCCCTTGAGGTCACTCACTCGAGGACACTCACTCGAGGTCACTCACTTGAGATCACTCCCTTGAGGTCACTCCCTTGAGGTCACTTCCTTGAGGTCACTCCCTTGAGGTCACTCCCCCGAAGTCACTCCCTTGAGTTCACTCCCTTGAGGTCACTCCCCCGAGGTCACTCCCTTGAGGTCACTCCCTTGAGGTCACTTCCCCGAGGTCACTCCCCCCAGGTCACTCCCCCAGGTCACTCCCCCACGCCACTCCCCCAGGTCACTCCCCCACGCCACTCCCCCAGGTCACTCCCCCCAGGTCACTCCCCCCAGGTCACTCCCCCACGCCACTCCCCCAGGTCACTCCCCCCAGGTCACTCCCCCCAGGTCACTCACATAAATTAGCAACAACGAAGCCATCACAGGTCTCAGATCAACGCCTCCAAGATGCCATCTTACCACACGCCACCACCTCGACTCCTCTCCCAGGGTGCTTGTTTCCCTTCCGTCAGGTACTCTCTCTTACTAAAGCGAAATCCCCGTTATACGACTTTTCGTACATTGTACATAGTAAATTGTTCAAAATGTAAAAATTTTATACACTGACCGCTCATGAGGAAGAGTAATAAAGCCGTTTTGCCTGTCAAGGAGGATGCTGTCAAATCTTGACAAGTGTATTTTGATGTCCTTGTCATAGAACAAAGAAAGGGCACTAGAAACAAGTGAACTATCAGGGGGGAAAGCGCCAAGCCATTACAAAACACAACTGGGAGGAGAATAGATGATTAACGAAGAATCGGAAAAATAAGTAGTAGGGGATGGAAAAAAAAGGAATATGAAGGAAATGAAGAGAGTGAAAAAAAGAGAGATTAAAGGGGTTCACAAATTTAAGAACTTGGGGAAAAAGAGTAGTACTGAGATGGTGAAAGTTGTGAGTAAGGAGCCGTGGGGCAGGCTAGAGTATTAGTGTGTGTACTCACCTAATTGTGCTTGCGGGGGTTGAGCTTTGGCTCTTTGGTCCCGCCTCTCAACTGTCAATCAACTGGTGTACAGATTCCTGAGCCTACTGGGCTCTATCATATCTACATTTGAAACTGTGCATGGAGTCAGCCTCCACCACATCACTGCCTAATGCATTCCATCCGTTAACTACTCTGACACTGAAAAAGTTCCTTCTAACGTCTCTGTGGCTCATGTGGGTACTCAGTTTCCACCTGTGTCCCCTTCTTCGCGTCCCACCAGTGTGTGTGTGTGTATGTGTATGTGTGTGTGTGTGTGTGTGTGTGTGTGTGTGTGTGTGTGTGTGTGTGTGTGTGTTCGTGTGTGTGTACGTGTGTGTGTACGTGTGTGTGTGTGTGTGTGTGTGTGTGTGTGTGTGTGTGTGTGTGTGTGTGTGTGTGTGTGTGTGTATACTCACCTATTTGTACTCACCTATTTTGCTTGCAGGATCGAGCATTGACTCTTGGATCCCGCCTTTCCAGCTATCGGTTGTTTACAGCAATGACTCCTGTCCCATTTCCCTATCATACCTAGTTTTAAAAGTATGAATAGTATTTGCTTCCACAACCTGTTCCCCAAGTGCATTCCATTTTTCCACTACTCTCACGCTAAAAGAAAACTTCCTAACATCTCTGTGACTCATCTGAGTTTCCAGTTTCCACCCATGTAACCTCGTTCTGTTATTATTACGTGTGAACATTTCATCTATTTCCACTTTGTCAATTCCCCTGAGTATTTTATATGTCCCTATCATATCTCCTCTCTCCCTTCTTTTCTCTAGTGTCGTAAGGTTCAGTTCCTTCAGACGCTCTTCATATACCATCCCTCGTAGCTCTGGGACAAGCCTCGTCGCAAACCTTTGAACCTTCTCCAGTTTCTTTGTGTTTCTTCAGGTGGGGGCTCCATGATGGCGCGGCATACTCTAAGACGGGTCTCACGTAGGCAGTGTAAAGCGCCCTAAAAACCTCCTCATTTAGGTTTCTGAATGAAGTTCTAATTTTCGCCAGTGTAGAGTACGCTGCTGTCGTTATCCTACTTATATGTGCCTCAGGAGTTAGATTAGGTGTCAAATCCACTCCCAGGTCTCTTTCTCGAATCGTTACAGGTAGGCTGTTCCCCTTCATTGTGTACTGTCCCTTTGGTCTCCTGTCACCTGATCCCATTTCCATAACTTTACATTTACTGGTGTTAAACTCCAGTAGCCATTTCCCTGACCATCTCTGCAACCTGTTTAAGTCCTCTTGGAGGATCCTACAATCCTCGTCTGTCACAACTCTTTTCATTAATTTTGCGTCATCCGCAAACATTGACATGTATGATTCCACTCCTGTAAACATATCATTTACGTAAATTAGAAAGAGGATTGGTCCCAGCACCGATCCTTGAGGTACTCCACTTGTTACTGTTCGCCAGTCCGACTTCTCGCCCTTACCATTACCCTCTGGCTCCTTCCTGTTAGGTAGTTCTTCACCCATACTAGGGCCTTTCTGCTTACTCCTGCCTGCCTCTCAAGTTTGTATAGCAGTCTCATGTGCGGTACCGTATCAAAGGCCTTTTGGCAGTCATGAAATATGCAGTCTGCCCAGCCTGTGTGTGTGCAGTCTGTGTGTGTGTGTGTGTGTGTGTTTGTACGTGTGTGTGTGTGTGTACGTGTGTGTGTGTGTGTACGTGTGTGTGTGTACGTGTGTGTGTTGTGGTGTGTGTGTGTGTGTGTGTGTGTGTGTGTGTGTGTGTTGTGTGTGTGTGTGTGTGTGTACGTGTGTGTGTGTGTGTGTACGTGTGTGTTGTGTGTGTGTGTGTGTGTGTGTGTGTGTGTGTTGTGTGTGTGTTGTGTGTGTGTGTGTGTGTGTACGTGTGTGTGTGTGTGTACGTGTGTGTGTGTGTGTGTACGTGTGTGTGTGTGTGTGTACGTGTGTGTGTGTGTGTGTGTGTGTGTGTGTACGTGTGTGTGTGTGTCTGTGTGTACGTGTGT
>NW_025570778.1:0-13584 GCF_020424385.1 Procambarus clarkii
CACAACACTACCCCCTCCTCTTCCTCCTCCACAACACTACCATCCTCTTCCTCTTCCACAACACTACCCTCCTCTTCCTCTTCAACCCCACTACCCTCCTCTTCCTCCTCTTCAAAACAACCCTCCTCTTCCTCCTCAACAACACTACCCTCCTCCATCTCATCCTCCTCCACAACACTACCTTCCTCTTCCTCCTCCTTCTCCACAACACTACCCTCCTCCTCCTCCTCCACAACACTACCCTCCACTTCATCCTCCAAAACTCTACCCTCCTCTTCATCCTCCACAACACTACCCTCCTCTTCCTTCTCAACAACACAACCCTCATCCTTCTCCACAACACTTCCCCCCTCTTCCTCCTCCACAACACTACCCTCCTCTTCCTCCTCAACACCACTACCCTCCTCTTCCTCCCCCACAACACTTCCCTTCTCTCCTCCTCCTCCACAACACTACCCTCCTCTTCCTCCTCCACAACACTAACCTCCTCTCCTCCTCCTACACAACACTACCCTCCTCCTCCTCCTCCACAACACTACCCTATTCTTCCTCCAGCACAAAACTTCCCTCCTCCTTCTCCTTCTCCACAACACAACCTTCCTCTTCCTTCTCCACAACACTTCCCTCCTCCTCTTTTTCCACAACACTACCCACCTCTTCTTCCTCCACAACACTACCCTCCTCTTCCTCCTCCACAACACTACCTTCCTCTTCCTCTTACACAACACTACCCCTCCTCTTCCTCCTCCTCCACGACACGACCCTCCTCTTCCTCCTCCACAACACTTCCCTCCTCCTCTTCCTCCACAACACTTCCCTCCAATTCCTCCTCCACAACACTACCCTCCGCTTCGTCCTCCTCAACACTACCCTCCTCCTCCTCCTCCTCCACAACACTACCCTCCTCTTCCTCCTCCACAACACTACCCCTCCTCTTCCTCCTCCACAACACTACTTCCTCCTCCTCCTCCTTCTCCAACTACCCTCCTCTTCCTCCTCCACAACACTACCCTCCTCCTCCTCCTCCACAACACTACCCTCTTCTTCCTCCTCCACAAAACTTCCCTCCTCCCTTCCTCCTCCTCCCCTCCTCCTCCTCCTCCACAACACTACCCTCCTCTTCCTCCTCCACAACACTACCCTCCTCCTCCTCCACAACACTACCCTCCTCTTCCTCCTCCACAACACTACCCTCCTCTTCCTCCTCCACAACACTAACCTCCTCCTCCTCTCCTCCTCCTCCACAACACTACCCTCCTTTTTCCTCCTCCACAACACTACCCTCCTCTTCCTCCTCCACAACACTACCCTCCCCCTCCTCCTCCTCCTCCACAACACTCCTCCCTCCTCCAACACTCCTCCTCCACAACACACTACCCTTTCTTCCTCCTCCACAACACTACCCTCCTCTTCCTCCTCCCACACACTACCCTCCTCCTTCCTCCTCCACAACACTACCCTCCTCTTCCTCCTCCACAACACTACACTACTCTCCTCCTCTTCCTCCTCTTCCTCCACACACACTACCCTCCTCTTCCTCCTCCTCCTCCACAACACTACCCTCCTCTTCCTCCTCCACAACACTACCCTCCTCTCCTCCTCCTCCACAACACTACACTACCCTCTTCTTCCTCCTCCACAACACTACCCTCCTCTTCCTCCTCCACAACACTACCCTCCTCTCCTCCTCCTCCACAACACTACCCTCCTCTTCCTCCTCCACAACACTACCCTCCTCCTCCTCCTCCACAACACTACCCTCCTCTTCCTCCTCCACAACACTACCCTCCTCTTCCTCCTCCACAACACTACCCTCCTCTTCCTCCTCCACAACACTACCCTCCTCTTCCTCCTCCACAACACTACCCTCCTCTTCCTCCTCCACAACACTACCCTCCTCTTCCTCCTCCACAACACTACCCTCCTCTTCCTCCTCCACAACACTACCCTACTCTTCCTCCTCCACAGCACTACCTCCTCTTCCTCCTCCACAGCACTACCCCTCTTCTTCCTCCTCCACAACACTACCCTCCTCTTCCTCCTCCACAACACTACCCTCCTCTTCCTCCTCCACAACACTACCCTCCTCCTCCTCCTCCACAACACTACCCTCCTCTTCCTCCTCCACAACACTACCCTCCTCTTCCTCCTCCACAACACTACCCTCCTCTTCCTCCTCCACAACACTACCCTCCCTCCTCCTCCTCCACAACACTACCCTCCTCTTCCTCCTCCACAACACTACCCTCCTCTTCCTCCTCCACAACACTACCCTCCTCCTCCTCCTCCACAACACTACCCTCCTCTTCCTCCTCCACAACACTACCCTCCTCTTCCTCCTCCACAACACTACCCTCCTCTTCCTCCTCCACAACACTACCCTCCTCTTCCTCCTCCACAACACTACCCTCCTCTTCCTCCTCCACAACACTACCCTCCTCTTCCTCCTCCACAACACTACCCTCCTCTTCCTCCTCCACAACACTACCCTCCTCTTCCTCCTCCACAACACTACCCTCCTCTTCCTCCTCCACAACACTACCCTCCTCTTCCTCCTCCACAACACTACCCTCCTCTTCCTCCTCCACAACACTACCCTCCTCTTCCTCCTCCACAACACTACCCTCCTCTTCCTCCTCCACAACACTACCCTCCTCTTCCTTCTCCACAACACTTCCCTCCTCTTCCTCCTCCACAACACTACCCTCCTCCTCCTCCTCCTCCTCCTCCACAACACCATCCTCCTCTTCTTCTTCCACAACACTCCCCTCCTCTTCCTCCTCCACAACACTACCCTCCTCTTCCTCCTCCACAACACTACCCTCCTCTTCCTCCTCCACAACACTACCCTCCTCTTCCTCCTCCACAACACTACCCTCCTCCTCCTCCTCCACAACACTACCCTCCTCTTCCTCCTCCACAACACTACCCTCCTCTTCCTCCTCCACAACACTACCCTCCTCTTCCTCCTCCACAACACTACCCTCCTCTTCCTCCTCCACAACACTACCCTCCTCTTCCTCCTCCACAACACTACCCTCCTCCTCCTCCTCCACAACACTACCCTCCTCTTCCTCCTCCACAACACTACCCTCCTCTTCCTCCTCCACAACACTACCCTCCTCTTCCTCCTCCACAACACTACCCTCCTTAACCTCCTCCACAACAGTACCCTCCTCTTCCTCCTCCACAACACTACCCTCCTCTTCCTCCTCCACAACACTACCCTCCTCTTCCTCCTCCACAACACTCCCCTCCTCTCCTCCTCCTCCACAACACTACCCTCCTCTTCCTCCTCCACAACACTACCCTCCTCTTCCTCCTCCACAACACTCCCCTCCTCTTCCTCCTCCACAACACTACCCTCCTCTTCCTCCTCCACAACACTACCCTCCTCTTCCTCCTCCACAACACTACCCTCCTCTTCCTCCTCCACAACACTACCCTCCTCTTCCTCCTCCACAACACTACCCTCCTCTTCCTCCTCCACAACACTACCCTCCTCTTCCTCCTCCACAACACTACCCTCCTCCTCCTCCTCCACAACACTACCCTCCTCTTCCTCCTCCACAACACTACCCTCCTCTTCCTCCTCCACAACACTACCCTCCTCTTCCTCCTCCACAACACTACCCTCCTCTTCCTCCTCCTCAACACACCCTCCACTCCTCCACAACACTACCCTCCTCTTCCTCCTCCACAACACTACCCTCCTCTTCCTCCTCCACAACACTACCCTCCTCCTTCCTCCTCCACAACACTACCCTCCTCTTCCTCCTCCACAGCACTACCCTCCTCTTCCTCCTCCACAACACTACCCCTCCTCTTCCTCCTCCACAACACTACCCTCCTCTTCCTCCTCCACAACACTACCCTCCTCTTCCTCCTCCACAACACTACCCTCCTCTTCCTCCTCCACAACACTACCCTCCTCTTCCTCCTCTACAACACTACCCTCCTCTTCCTCCTCCACAACACTACCCTCCTCTTCCTCCTCCACAACACTACCCTCCTCTTCCTCCTCCACAACACTACCCTCCTCTTCCTCCTCCACAACACTACCCTCCTCTTCCTCCTCCACAACACTACCCTCCTCTTCCTCCTCCACAACACTACCCTCCTCTCTCCTCCTCCACAACACTACCCCCTCCTCTTCCTCCTCCACAACACTACCCTCCTCTTCCTCCTCCACAACACTACCCTCCTCTTCCTCCTCACACAACACCACAACCTCCTCCTCCTCCTCCACAACACTACCCTCCTCTTCCTCCTCCACAACACTACCCTCCTCTTCCTCCTCCACAACACTACCCTCCTCTTCCTCCTCCACAACACTACCCTCCTCTTCCTCCTCCACAACACTACCCTCCTCTTCCTCCTCCACAACACTACCCTCCTCTTCCTCCTCCACAACACTACCCTCCTCTTCCTCCTCCACAACACTACCCTCCTCCTCCTCCTCCACAACACTACCCTCCTCTTCCTCCTCCACAACACTACCCCTCCTCTTCCTCCTCCACAACACTACCCTCCTCTTCCTCCTCCACAACACTACCCTCCTCTTCCTCCTCCACAACACTACCCTCCTCTTCCTCCTCCACAACACTACCCTCCTCTTCCTCCTCCTCCACAACACTACCCTCCTCTTCCTCCTCCACAACACTACCCTCCTCTTCCTCCTCCACAGCACTACCCTCCTCTTCCTCCTCCACAACACTACCCTCCTCTTCCTCCTCCACAACACTACCCTCCTCTTCCTCCTCCACAACACTACCCTCCTCTCCTCCTCCTCCACAACACTACCCTCCCTTCCTCCTCCACAACACTACCCTCCTCTTCCTCCTCCACAACACTACCCTCCTCTTCCTCCTCCACAACACTACCCTCCTCTTCCTCCTCCACAACACTACCCTCCTCTTCCTCCTCCACAACACTACCCTCCTCTTCCTCCTCCACAACACTACCCTCCTCTTCCTCCTCCACAACACTACCCTCCTCTTCCTCCTCCACAACACTACCCTCCTCTTCCTCCTCCACAACACTACCCTCCTCTTCCTCCTCCACAACAATACCCTCCTCTTCCTCCTCCTCAACACTACACCTCCTCTTCCTCCTCCACAAAACTACCCTCCTCTTCCTCCTCCACAACACTACCCTCCTCTTCCCCCTCCACAACACTATCCTCCACTTCCTCCTCCACAACACTACCCTCCTCCTCCTCCACAACACTACCCTCCTCTTCCTCCTCCACAACACTACCCTCCTCCTCCTCCTCCACAACACTACCCTCCTCTTCCTCCTCCACAACACTACCCTCCCCTTCCTCCTCCACAACACTACCCTCCTCTTCCTCCTCCACAACACTACCCTCCCTTCCTCCTCCACAACACTACCCTCCTCCTCCTCCACAACACTTCCCTCCTTCTCCTCCTCCACAACACTACCCTCCTCCTCCTCCTCCACAACACTACCCTCCTCTTCCTCCTCCACAACACTAAACCTCCCCTTCCTCCTCCACAGCACTAACCTCCTTTTCCTCCTCCACAACACTACCCTCCCTTCCTCCTCCACAACACTACCCTCCTCTTCCTTCACTACAACACTACACTCCTCCTCCACCTCCTCTACAACATTACCCTCCTCCTCCTCCTCCACACCACTACCCTCCTCATCCTCCTCCTCCACAACACTACCCTCCTCCTCCTCCTCCACAACACTACCCTCCGCTTCGTCCTCCTCAACACTACCCTCCTCCTCCTCCTCCTCAACAACACTACCCTCTTCTTCCTCCTGCACAAAACTTCCCTCCTCCTCCTTCTCCACAACACAACCTTCCTCTTCCTTCTCCACAACACTTCCCTCCTCCTCTTTTTCCACAACACTACCCACCTCTTCTTCCTCCACAAAACTACCCTCCTCTTCCTCCTCCACAACACTACCCTCCTCTTTCTCCTCCACAACACTACCCTCCTCTTCCTCCTCCACAACACTACCCTCCTCTTCCTTCCACAACACACCACTATACTCCTCTTCCTCCTCTTCAAAACAACCCTCTTCTTCCTCCTCAACAACACTACCCTCCTCCACCTCATCCTCCTCAACAACACTACCATCCTCTTCCTCCTCAACAACACTACCCTCCTCCTCCTCCTTCTCCACACAACTACCCTCCTCTTCCTCCTCCTCCACAACACTACCCTTCCTCTTCCTCCTCTCCTCCACAACACTACCCTCCTCTTCCTCTTCCACAACACTACCCTCCTCTTCCTCCTTCACAACACTACCACTCCTCCTCTTCCTCCTCTTCAAACACAACCCTCTCTTCCTCCTCCACAACACTACCTTCCTCTTCCTCCTCCTCCACAACACTACCCTCCTCCTCCTCCTCCACAACACTACCCTCCACTTCATCCTCCAAAACTCTACACTCCACTTCATCCTCCGAAACACTACCCTCCTCTTCATCCTCCACAACACTACCCTCCTCTTCCTTCTCAACAACACAACCCTCATCCTTCTCCACAACACTTCCCCCCTCTTCCTCCTCCACAACACTACCCTCCTCTTCCTCCTCAACACCACTACCCTCCTCTTCCTCCCCCACAACACTTCCCTTCTCCTCCTCCTTCACAACACTAACCTCCTCTTCCTCCTCCACAACACTAACCTCCTCTCCTCCTCCTACACAACACTTCCCTTTTCCTCCTCCTCCACAACACTACCCTATTCTTCCTCCAGCACAAAACTTCCCTCCTCTTTCTCCTCCTTCTCCACAACACAACCTTCCTCTTCCTTCTCCACAACACTTCCCTCCTCCTCTTTTTCCACAACACTACCCACCTCTTCTTCCTCCACAACACTACCCTCCTCTTCCTCCTCCACAACACTACCTTCCTCTTCCTCCTACACAACACTACCCCTCCTCTTCCTCCTCCTCCACGACACGACCCTCCTCTTCCTCCTCCACAACACTTCCCTCCTCCTCTTCCTCCACAACACTACCCTCCTCTTCCTCCTCCACAACACTACCCTCCTCTTCCTCCTCCACAACACTACCCTCCTCTTCCTCCTCCACAACACTACCCTCCTCTTCCTCCTCCACAACACTACCCCTCCTCTTCCTCCTCCACAACACTACCCTCCTCTTCCTCCTCCACAACACTACCCTCCTCCTCCTCCTCCACAACACTACCTTCCTCTTCCTCCTACACAACACTACCCTCCTCTTCCTCCTCCACAACACTACCCCTCCTCTTCCTCCTTCACAACACTTCTCTTTTCCTCCTCCTCCACAACACAACCTTCTTCTTCCTCCTGCACAAAATTTCCCTCCTCCTCCTCCTCCTTCTCCACAACACTTCCCTCCTCCTCCTCCTCCACAACACTTCCCTCCTCCTCTTCCTTCACAACACTAC
The DNA here is from genome assembly GCF_020424385.1 of Procambarus clarkii. Taxonomy (NCBI): domain Eukaryota; kingdom Metazoa; phylum Arthropoda; class Malacostraca; order Decapoda; family Cambaridae; genus Procambarus; species Procambarus clarkii. The sequence goes on from NW_025570778.1 coordinate 7,416, forward strand.
CCACCACTTCTTCCTCCACAACACTACCCTCCTCTTCCTCCTCCACAGCACTACCCTCCTCTTTCTCCTCCACAACACTAACCTCCTCTTCTCCTCCTCCACAACACTACCCACCCTTTTTCTCCTTCACAACACTACCCTCCTCTTCCTCCACCACAACACTTACCTCCTCCTCCTCCTCTACAACACTACCCTCCTCCTTCTCCTCCTCCACAACACTACCCTTTTCTTCCTCCTCCACAACACTACCCTCCCCTTCCTCCTCCACAACACTAACCTCCTCCTTCCTCCTCCACAACACTATCCTCCTTCTCCTCCTCCATAACACTACCCTCCTCCTCTTCCTTTTTCTCCACAACACTACCCTCTTCTTCCTCCTCCACAACACTACCCTCCTCTTCCTCCTCCACAACACTACCCTCCTCTTCCTCCTCCACAACACTACCCTCCTCTTCCTCCTCCACAACACTACCCTCCTCTTCCTCCTCCACAACACTACCCTCCTCTTCCTCCTCCACAACACTACCCTTCTCCTCCTCCACAACACTACCCTCCTCTTCCTCCTCCACAACACTACCCTCCTCTTCCTCCTCCACAACACTACCCTCCTCTTCCTCCTCCACAACACTACCCTCCTCTTCCTCCTCCACAACACTACCCTCTTCTTCCTCCTCTACAACACAACACTCTTCTTCCTCCTACACAACACTACCCTCTTCTTCCTCCTCCACAACACTACCCTCCTCTTCCTCCTCCACAACACTACCCTCCTCTTCCTCCTCCTCCACAACACTACCCTCCTCTTCCTCCTCCACAACACTACCCTCCTCTTCCTCCTCCACAACACTACCCTCCTCTTCCTCCTCCACAACACTACCCTCCTCTTCCTCCTCCACAACACTACCCTCCTCTTCCTCCTCCACAACACTACCCTCCTCTTCCTCCTCCACAACACTACCCTCCTCCTCCTCCTCCACAACACTACCCTCCTCTTCCTCCTCCACAACACTACCCTCCTCCTCCTCCTCCACAACACTACCCTCCTCTTCCTCCTCCACAACACTACCCTCCTCTTCCTCCTCCACAACACTACCCTCCTCTTCCTCCTCCACAACACTACCCTCCTCTTCCTCCTCCACAACACTACCCTCCTCTTCCTCCTCCACAACACTACCCTCCTCTTCCTCCTCCACAACACTACCCTCCTCCTCCTCCTCCACAACACTACCCTCCTCTTCCTCCTCCACAACACTACCCTCCTCTTCCTCCTCCACAACACTACCCTCCTCTTCCTCCTCCACAACACTACCCTCCTCTTCCTCCTCCACAACACTACCCTCCTCTTCCTCCTCCACAACACTACCCTCCTCTTCCTCCTCCACAACACTACCCTCCTCTTCCTCCTCCACAACACTAACCTCCTCTTCCTCCTCCACAACACTACCCTCCTCTTCCTCCTCCACAACACTACCCTCCTCTTCCTCCTCCACAACACAACCCTCCTCCTCCTCCTACAACACAACACTACCCTCCTCTTCCTCCTCCACAACACAACACTACCCTCCTCTTCCTCCTCCACAACACTACCCTCCTCTTCCTCCTCCACAACACTACCCTCCTCTTCCTCCTCCACAACACTACCCTCCTCTTCCTCCTCCACAACACTACCCTCCTCTTCCTCCTCCACAACACTACCCTCCTCTTCCTCCTCCACAACACTACCCTCCTCTTCCTCCTCCACAACACTACCCTCCTCTTCCTCCTCCACAACACTACCCTCCTCTTCCTCCTCCACAAACACTACCCTCCTCTTCCTCCTCCACAACACTACCCTCCTCTTCCTCCTCCACAACACTACCCTCCTCCTTCCTTCCTCCACAACACTACCCTCCTCTTCTCCTCCTCCACAACACTACCCTCCCTTCCTCCTCCACAACACTCCTCCTCCTCCTCCACAACACTACCCTCCTCTTCCTCCTCCACAACACTACCCTCCTCTTCCTCCTCCACAACACTACCCTCCTCTTCCTCCTCCACAACACTACTACCCTCCTCTTCCTCCTCACACAACACTACCCTCCTCTTCCTCCTCCACAACACTACCCTCCTCTTCCTCCTCCACAACACTACCCTCCTCTTCCTCCTCCACAACACTACCCTCCTCCTCCTTCCTCCTCCACAACACTACCTCCTCCACCTCTCTCCTCCTCCACAACACTACCCTCCTCACTCCTCCTCCACAACACTACACTCCTCCTCTTCTCCTCTCCACAACACTACCCTCCTCACTCCTCCTCCACAACACTACCCTCCTCTTCCTCCTCCACAACACTACCCTCCTCTTCCTCCTCCACAACACTACCCTCCTCCTCCTCCTCCTCACAACACTACCCTCCTCTTCCTCCTCCACAACACTACCCTCCTCTTCCTCCTCCACAACACTACCCTCCTCTTCCTCCTCCACAACACTACCCCCTCCTCTTCCTCCTCCACAACACTACCCTCCTCTTCCTCCTCCACAAAACAAGACCCTCCTCTTCCTCCTCCACAACACTACCCCTCCTCTTCCTCCTCCACAAGAACTACCCCTCCTCTTTCCTCCTCCACAACACTACCCTCCTCTTCCTCCCCCAATATAAACTCGGAGAGCTATCGAGCATTGAGCATTACAGACAGAACAGCAGACGAGCCAGGAGAGCAGAGAAGACAGCCCTACCAGGGAGGCTGTCGGCCGGCAGGGCGGGAGTCTCTGTCACTACAGACCCCCCCCCCTCTCTATTCAACTTAGACTCAGTCCTCGGTGAGTGAACATTTAGGTGACTTGGTCGTGTTTTACAAGTGTTGTGTGATGATCAGGGGCAGTCAAGTTGTAGTGTTCTCAGATTCTTGGAGGATGACTCACTTTGAATATTAAATCGTTAACATTTTAATTGGATTGCTTAAGTTATGATACTTATCATGAAAAATATAATTGTTGAATTTATTATTTAAATGGTCTTTCACTGTGTTCCTTAGAGTTTTGAGTTGAGGTGAGAAAGCCTCTGTGATTACTGGTTTCATGATTTAATGAGTACATGTTTGGAGTTGATACATGGTAATAACATCTTTTGAGAATATTTTGATACAGACAAGTTCCATTCCTTGTCTTGTATGTAATGATCATGAATGGATGGTGGCAGCATTTCGTCTTCTACTATCTACTTCTACTATCTACTCTTCTACTTCTACTATCTACTCTTCTACTTCTACCTATCTACACCTCTCCCTCCACCCCTCTCTGAACTCTCACTTTCAACTAATGACCCTCCTCGCTCCTCCCACCTCTCTCCCTCTCACCCCAAACCCTCACTAATTACTTCACTATTCATTTCTTTCCTTTCGTTTTCTCTTATACGTTTGTGGCAGTGATTCTGTATTCTAGAGTTCTCTCTAGAGTTTCGGGTAGCTGATCCAGTTACGACGCCTTGTAGTCTTAGTAACTAGGTAGTCAAATACCTAGGTTACAAGGTGTTGAACGAAAGAGGTTGCCTTAAGAACTCTGGGAGTGCTCTAGAATAGTTAGCTAACTGGGGACGGGATAACGGACTAGAGAGAGCTGTTTCCCCCGGCCTCGTTAGTTAACTGGGGGGTGGAATAATGGACAAGATAGAGCTATTTCCCCCACCCCCCGTTACAATTTGGCAGCGGTGTTGAACAATGTTTTGTAGGTAGATGGTGTTCTTTCAACATTGTTCAGTCCCACGTGTCTTTTTGCCGCTCAGGCGCTATCAGGGAGATCTTGACAGGTGTTTAATATCGCGGTTTAGCGAGTTTTTTTTTCAGGTTAGGAGATAGTGATTCTCTGGTGGTCTGTTTAGTGATTTTGTGAGTTTTGGGAAATTCAGGGAATGTTCACCAGAACTTGCGAGTGTAGTTGATTTATGTTAGTTATAAGATTTGGTGATTTGGAACTTAGCGGTGTTGGTAGTGCAGGTCAGCTGAGTGTGACAGGTGACCTCGCATGTCCCACGGGACACCCAGCCACCGCTGGTCTCCAGGTCAGTGGGGAGTGGCAGGTGTAGTTTTTAAATAGTTAAGTATGTGTTTCTGCTCAGATTATTGCGATCGACTGTTTTACTCCATTTTAACGCAATAACCCGAGGTGTACTGGTCTTGTACAGCATGCTAGGGGGAGGCTTAGTATGTCAGTAGACTTCACGTTGGGGACGCTCGACGTTAGATAGTCTGGTCACAGGGGTGGCAACAGTTTTGAGTTGTTTTACCGGCGGAGAAGCTAGGGAAACACTCTGGTCACGTAGGTGCTGTAGGTTAAGGGTGGAGTAACGGATATTATGTACTTAAGATAGGAAAGGTACAGTTAAGTTAGGCTAGCGTTTTGTCTATTAGTGTTGATTTATTTTGTGACAAGTTAAAAGTAGTGACGACCTTATTCTCTCTTCTCTAACTTTACTCTGTTACTGTTTTATGTTCCACCAAGTCAATATCATTCAGAGTTAATTGGATTATTAAAAAAAATTGAAGCGTAGTTGTTGCCAGGAGGAGAGAGTTATGATATAACTGTGTAACCCTATACAAACTACAGGGTCACACAAACAGTATGGAACACGGGTATTGTCGCCTTTTATGTTCATCCACAGGTGGAGCCAGAAGAGAGGAAGACGCACATACAGAAGAGGGAGACGGCTGCTGTGTACCATACTCACGGGCGTTTATCACCACCACCCACGACCAGCCCACTACCTGGAGGTCATGGCTCCACCACCATCACCACCCCAGGGGACCCCAAGATGCAGCCCTCTCGGTCAGTCACATTGGTCTAACCCAGTGGACCCCAGGACGGACGGACCCCAGCGGACCCCAAGACGGACGGACCCCCAGTGGACCCAGGTCGTTCTGCAGACGACCCCAGACGACCCAGTAAAGATGGAAGAGGAGCAACAACGACTCCAGTCTGTCCCACCAACATCGGTCTACCCAGGATGGACCCCAGGACGGACGGACCCCAATGGACCCCAGGTCGCTTGTCAAAGACCCATGGAGAGGAGGAGAGAGAAGAAAAGAGAAGAAGAAGAGAAAGAAAGAAGAGAGAAGAAAGAAGAGAGAAGAAAGAAGAGAGAAGAAGGAAGAGAGAAGAAAGAAGAAACGAGAAAGAAGAAGATAAGACAAGCTGAGTGAGACACGATGCCTAGTGTCCCTTGCTGGTGTCAGCATCATTGCTGGAGCGTAATTGCAAGACAGGATCGTTTGCCTTAACTGGCCGCCCCTCCTGCAAGCAGGTGCTCTGTTGAGTGATTGATTCTTCCTGTGCCATGCGGACTTGATGTGTGGCTGTCAGAAGTAGCTCTCTGAAGGGGCGTGCTGGAGCAACAGGGAGGAAGAAGAGTAGGATGGGATTTCTACTGTTGGCAACTATATGAAGTCTCGAAACTTGTAGTCCTATAGCTGTGAAGAACCCCCAATATACGTCTCTCATGGTGACTGACGTAGGGCCAATTACAGATCAGCTCTGGGACAACCGAATTCCACGTCCTGTGCACAGTTCAAGTAGTAACGGCTTTCATGGTTGACCAAGGGTTGTTGTGTTAACGACGGAGAAGCGACGGAGGCAGTTGCGTTGAAGAAATGTGGTACAGGATTATCTACAAGACCAAGCAGTGACGTCGCCCAGCCAGAGACAATGGACGTCTGTCTATATATTTCATTTTTTAGAGTAGGATGATGTATATTTGTTTAGCTAGGATGTATTTTTTTTTTCGTTAATAAAGTTGTTGCACACAGCTAGCTAGCTTTAGCAGTGTTGCAAAACTTTATTTCGGGGAGAAGGGAGATGTAACACTGTAAAAGTGGTTGGTTTAGTTTAATACATATATAGAATATGAGTCACAGACAAGAGCAGAGAAGGCGCCAGTTGTCTGACCTGAGATCTCCACCTGAGATCCACACCTCTAACCGTTAATGACCACAAGTGACCTGAGGTCAGATCATGAGAATTTCACCTTGCTTCCGCTAAGCTTACAATTGGAGCCTGGTAGCCTTCAAACATGCCGACGTTTAAGGAGTGGCTTGGTAGAGTGCCGGAGGCTATCTACTTGTGGGCGGAGTTAGCTACTAGGTTCCCCAATATAAACTCGGAGAGCTATCGAGCATTGAGCATTAACAGACAGAATAG
>NW_025570780.1:0-15653 GCF_020424385.1 Procambarus clarkii
TTTCCATTCTTTTCAGGGTTGTCAACTCCACACTTGTCACGCAGCGTTAAATTTGGTATCACTAAGATCGCCATAAAATTCCCTATACAGACATATGCATATAAATGTAGAATCATGATCGCGGCCCACCCGCAAGAGTTTGAGAAGTGGGCGAAGTGTTACCCATTACCATACATCGACGAAACCAGTATTGAAAAGTGATTATTCTTTTCACTGTCCTGACCTTAATTTTCTATGTACGTATTTCATTTTTGTACCAATGTGTTCGCAATAGAATGTTCTAGAAGAACATATACCCTAAGTTCCTGTACCATTAAGTTAAGTATTGTATGATTTCTAAGTGTACCTACTCTGGTAGTAACGATTGGTGAGACCTGGGGGTAGTAGTTGCCAGTGTTTTGGGTAACCCTAAGTGTTGTGTTTTGTATTAGGGTACCACGTGGTGTGTCTACCCTAAGCTGCATCCAGCTTCAGTGCTTATCCAGTAGTAGTTTACCCTAGCTTGTTATTAGTGTAAACCTTGTATCCTGCCTATGTGGACCAAGGCTTTTAACGTAAGATAGTGTGGTAAAGTTATTATTATTATTATTGGTGTGAGTGTATATGGGGGGTTGTTAAGGGGTTAATAAATAAGTACATGAATTACAGAGTATCCCTTCTTCCTGTGTGGGAGCGCATTGATCAACCTTTAGACTAACATATATGGTCTAGTAGCAAGTTATTACTACTGTGGATAGTTTAATTTTGGGGGCCGGGCCTTTTAGCTCTCCCATATTTGATACTCTTGTCTTCTAACTACCCTTACCCCCTTAATAGTACCAGTACCCCATAGAAGGCAATACACCATTATTTATAACACTGACTCTCCGAGAATGACAATCTCTTCCTGTCAAGGACCTTATACAGTTAGTTGGGTTTGTTTTGAGATCCCTACCCTTCTGGGTGCCTAGCCCTGGTCGATGGCAGACATCACATATCCCCAAATAGAAGGGAGGTTTATTGGGCCATTGCTCCCTGCACTTCTCTGAGGGGGCCATGTTCTGGCTAAGGTGGAAGTCATGACCTAGAAATTTTAGCATCTTTGCAAGCATAGCTTTTGAAGCTGCAGCAGTGTTGATCCTGGGTGGTGGGGTTAAAAGTGGATTTTTGCGTTTAGGTCTGCCAACAGGTAAATTGTGGGGGTTGGCGTAATATATAAGTCTGGTTGGGTCATAATGAGGTATGTTTGCGTTGGGGGCGACTGTGTTGTTCCAATGTTGATTGTGCCGTCGTACGTGTTTACTTTTATGGCCCTGAAATGCTAGAGTTGCCAGCGTGTGTGTGTTGTGTTGCAATTCCCTCAAGAGACTAGTATTGTGATTAATATGTGGTGTACTCATTGTCGGATTCTGTGAGTGTTTGTGACACATGTTCTGTTTAGTGGCAGCACATCAGGTTTATCCTTCTCCACTATATATCTTTTGTAGTATGACCTGATGTTAATCTTTATTTTAATCATTCCGTTGATTCTGTGGTGTGCTGATTTCGATCTAGACGCTCGGTCCGGTCAGTCCCCGGGCGCCTTCGGGAAGAGCAACCTTGGATTTGCTGACGATGTGGAGGAAGCGGGCTGTGTGACAGTGGTGTGTCATGTGTCGGAGTGCGTTTGTGTGGTGCGTACTTGTGTGGTAGTCATTTATGCAGTGCCTGTGTGTGTGGTGGTAACGGTCACCAGAGGTTCTGTTCTGTCTGTCTGTTGTGGGATTAGGGGGGTGGGACATGAGCTGGGGTACGGGGGGGGGGAGACCAGGGGGAGATGGGGGCATTTGTGTCCTGGTGGGGTCCCGGGGTGCGACCCATGATAGTGATCGTGTCTGGCGGGATGTGGACTGTTTGGGCTGATATTGGTATGGTGTGGGCTAGGAGCCCCTGTGGTGTCACGATGGTTGGGAAGGAGTTGGTAGGTAGTAGGTGGTTGAGGTAAATCTCGAATAGATTTAGTTTGCCTCTGGCCCAAGAGCTTGCTATTGCTACACATGTTGTGGCACGTTCATCGAATATTGCGCTTTCTGATTGAACATATGGAGATCTTGCATCTGTTGCTGGTGTAGGTATTTGGGTGTGCTGCGTGTCCCATCACAAGCCTGGAGTGTGATAGGCTGATGAGGCAGAGATGAGCACGTGGGAATAGTCTATGTATGTTGGCGGGGTTTGAAGGGGTTGTCATGGATTGAGTGGTATAGTGCGTGGGGTATAGTGGAGGGTGAGATTTTGTTGCGCTGTGCTGCGCGTGTTACTCAGAATGGCCTTCGGAGTGAGGGCACTGGCCGTGAATGGCCACGTGTTTCCCCCTTCCCTTGCAGTCACTGCATTTAGTGGTGTTAGTGCAGTCAGTATAGCGGTGCACAGTATTTGAGCATTTTAAAACCTGTCGCTCTGCAGTCTATAGTGGGATGGTTAAACTTGCAGCGTTGAGGGATAAGTTAGTTGTCAATAATTGAGATTATGCTTTGGGAGGTGTGTTGAAGATTGATGCCATCCGAGAGGAGTCTTGTGTGCTTCAGCAGGTGATGCATACTGGATATTTATGGTGGTGGATTCAGGGATGCGAAATAGATCCTGAATTATGTGTTGACAAAATCTATGAAGTGGTGGTTATCATTTAAGTCTAATATAGCACTGTCATACAGGTTGCGAGCAAATAGGGTACAATTTGCTCTGTTCGGGGATGAGTATTTGGGCAAGGGGGGGGGGGGGGGGGAGTGCATTTAGTTTGGTTTTATTAGTTGAGGTGAGGCAATCAAAGTTCTGATGAGCAAAATCTTTAGTGCTCTCGCCAAACTGAAAAAAATAGCACAAAGTGCTCTCGGCGTTTCGGGCAATCGAGTGGCAACAATGAAAAGTGTATCCTACTTTCACTGTTCTGACCTTAATTTTCGATGTACATATTTCATATTTGTACCAATGTGTTTGCAATAGAATAATTTTCAAGAACATGTGTAAAATGTTACCAAATCATGAATTGGATCACCACCAGATAAAGAGACCAAGTAGATTACTAGCCTTGAGCTCCAAACAACGACGAGATGTTTCCATTCTTTTCAGGGTTGTCAACTCCACACTTGTCCTACAGCATTAAATTTAGTATCACTAAGATCGCCATAAAATTCCCTATACAGACATATGCATATAAATGTAGAATCATGATCGCGGCCCACCCGCAAGAGGTTTGAGAAGTGGGCGAAGTGTTAGCCATTACCACACATCGACGAAACCAGTATTGAAAAGTGAATATTCTTTTCACTGTCTTGACCTTAATTTTCTATGTACGTATTTAATTTTTGTCCTAGGGGTCGTTCAAATAAGACCGCGGGGCGTTAAAGTTAGACGACTTTTGCACCTTTGCTTAACTGAAGAGTCCGGCTGCTTCATTGACGGGCGTCGTGCTGTTTGGCTGAGGCAAACCACATGACAGAAGAACAGATCTTTCACTGGAGTTGAGCGTCTAGGCAAAGTAGTCACGCTGCATGACTGAGGAATAGTTGCCACAGCTTGACTGTGAAGTATTATAGACTGTGGGTTGGTTGTTGTCGTCGATCCTTCTCTACGGACAACCCAACCCACAACTCGGCAGAGTGCTTTTACTTCACTAGGAGATCACACTAGGCGTTTCTGGCTCTTGGAGAGGGGCTCGACGTCACACGTTTAGGGGATGCGGCTCCAACACTTAGCCTCGTTGTCACGTGCACACACCCACTCGAGCCGCTGTGACTCCCCACTCTCTCCTTAGGTGATATGATCTCCTCGATCCCCCTTTGACTTATTAATATTACCTTCTACCCTGTCCACAGCAGTGGTTCTTGGTTCTTTCTCTCTTTCTCTCTCCTTCTTTACTACCTCCTGGGAAGCCTCACTAGGACAAGGGCAAACACCAGCAAATTGTGACACATTTACTGGACAAAGCACATACACAATACATACACACATATAATAATAATGAATCCTATACTCTATAATATTACAATTAGGTTGCACTCCAACACCATCAGAACTCTATTATCAGCTTATCAAGTGGTATCCTATCTCCTGGTTCACCACCTGATACTATCACCTCCTCAAATTGACCAAGCCTACGTACACTGTTGCACCATCAGCAAGATAACATATATATATAGAAAATCAGCATTTGAATGCAATAACATATACCAGTATAAATGTTCATTGATACTTCAGTATAAAAAAACTCCTTGACATAAGAATGCCAACAGTCACTCACCTCTCACTGCGTCTTGCACGCTAATGACAACCAAACACTATCAACTCCCTACTAGTACTCCACCAGAACTTCCCCTTCCACCTCTGGAAGTTCACTACCCTAATATCTTTAGGTTCTGCCGGGCTTCACTACCAGGATCCTCTGCAGCTCCTCCAGGCTGCTATCATGAAGTTTCCTTGTGCAACTACGGTGCTTCACCCTTCTGTTAGGTTCTTCCACAGCTCTCTTGGCTGCTACACCACCTCTACAGAAGCACGTGACACTCCTCTTCACTGCTGCTTCTCCTCACAGCTCGAGGTCCTCTGCTCCACTACCTTGGAGTCTCATCAGCTACATCATCTGCTGGCTTCGAAGTTCTCAGCAACTTCTTCCCCAAAGACAAACCTGCAACCCATCGACGTTCCAATAAAATGTTCCCCTTTAACACATAAACAAAAGTAACCACACAATATGCTTGCCTCAAACCTCTATCTGTCCTCTACATACAGTGAGAGTGGACTCCCCCGTTTTGGGCGGGTCCATACTCCACCTCGCCTGGCGGCGGTCCTCACTCGCTGGGAGGGTCTTCCTCCATCCGGAGCCAGGCTCCCTCAGTCCTCCGCCAGCGCTCAGAGGGGGCGGACGTCGCTCCGTGTTCCTCCCTCTCCACTCTCTTATTTCAGGCTTTCTGCCTTATTAAAACATGTCTAACTTATAAATAAACATTGCTACTGTCGCTGGGCACACGACCAACTACAAGTGATCACTATGAACTGGCGTATATCGTGCTTACCACAGATTAATTGGTCGAGGGCGCTTTCCCTCTGACGGCGTCTGGTCAGGGCGCTCCCACGGCCCACAATAATGCCTCCGGGCGGCTTAATATTCACTAATTATCGTCCACGACTTGAGACCACACGTCCCCAGCTCGATTCCACAGCTGGCACGTCTGCACACTTCTCTTCTCTTAGAGATATATCACTAGGGGTTCCCTTCTGACGGGAGCTCAACGGAGCGCGGCTTCCCCCTGCGATGTCTGGCACTCAAGTGAGGTCAAGGTCCTCCAGAAGCGAGCCTCACGCCTCCAGCAAAATGTCCACATCTCCTAGCCCGTCATTTATCTATTTTCTTCTGCATTGCCCATAATCTCAAACTGTTACACATATCCAACCAACTATTTTACATATGCGTTATCACCTCAATACTTGCTAGACCTTCTAGTTAGGTCAGGCTTGCTGAATAACTCTCAAGAAGGGAGACTCGTTTCTCCTGCAGGCTGAGATCATAACAGAAGTCACTCTGCTTTGCCTCGTCGTCTTAATGTTCGTTTTCTCTTTACTGGTCTTACGGACATTGGTTATTTGAATTCTAGTAATTTCGGAAAATGTTCTGGTGAGCAAAACTGACAGCTGGAGTCTGACAACTGAGTGGACAGTGCTTCGGAGCCATAGTCCTGAGGTTCTACGTTTCTGCCCTGGTGGCGGCAGAAACAAATGGGTAGTTTTTTTACTCTGATGCCCCCCGTTACCTAGCAGTAAATAGGTACCTGGGAGTTACAGGCTGCCTCCTGGAGATGTGTAACAAAAAGGCCAAGGTCGAGGACTGGGCCGCGGGGACGCTAAGCCCCAAAATCTGAAGATAATCTCAGGAAGAAGCTATGTGGTCAAGGGCAGTGCGGCCAGGATATGCAAGGGCAATGGCGGTAGACATCTCGTATCGGCCGGGTGGGACACTAATACAAAGGGATTAGCCTGCTGGTTGTCAAGATTGTTCAAGCTAATGTGTGGTGGGGTCGATATTTATGGTCGTCTTGCAGTATCGGCTGACTGTGTCTATCGCAAACTCTGATTACACGAATTGTACACTGTTCCTCTAACACCTTTACTATGAAATCCTTATTACTGTCTGCTCTTGTAATTTCCGACCCAGATATGCTTTTACATTAAATCTTCGATTGCAGATCGACTGCACGTTAATCAGTCGGTTGTATGAACTACCCAAGTATTCAGTGCCCTAGTATCCTCAACTGGGTATCGCGTTGTCGGCAGTAGTCATTTAGCTTCCCTTCAGTGGTAGTGCTGCTGTCATGACCCTCCTTCATATCCTGCGATGACTGCAACAAGCTTGCAGCCGCTGCTGTTACTGTTGCTAGTAGCTGATTCCTGGGGCTGTAGCTGCTGGCTGGAGGGGTTTGTCCTGCTTCACTGCTGCTGTAGGCGCTGGCCACTGCTCCTAGGTCATGTTTGCTTCCATTCCACGAGACGATTGGAAGAAGTAATGTTCCTTATACAGCTGCTGCTGTTGATTAACTGTGGGTGGGTGCTCTGGAGGGGGTATCTAGTGGTATAGGCAGAATGGAGTTGATGTTGATCTGAGTGTATGGGGTGTTGAGGGAAGAGTGCAGGAGAAAGGAAGCTGGTGTGGGAACTAATATGCCATCTGGGTTTGGTGCCAGGGTAATGTGGTTTGGGTTTTCTGTCTTGACTTCTGCTTTTCTAGTTGGGCAGCAGCTGTGGGTGGCAGGGGTGGTTGCCGCCGCAGTGTGCACAGAAAAATTTGACACAGCCATTAAAGTCTTTTATTGCCACCAACGGAGTAGGTTTGAACCTTATCCTTGCAGTGTCTAATCTTCCTAAATCCCTAGCCTTTAAAGGACTGTGTGATAGTTTTGTATATATGTTATACGCTTTTACAAATGTAATAGTCGTGGATGGAGATGCTGTTGCTCTGAAGCCTGTAGAGGAGAGGCATGCAGCTTCAGTGCAAGAGGAACATTGAATTTTCAGGATGCTAGTGTTGGGGGGGGGGGGGGGGGTACAAGAGTGTTGTGTTGATGGCTTGTTTGTTGAGGGTGTCAAATGTGATGTCAGAGAGAGGGTGATGTTGAAGGCGACAGCTGTTCAGTTGTGCTTCTACTAGAGTGCGGGACTTAGCCTGATTTTGTTTAGTAATTCTCGGGATCTGGGAGTGTTAACAGGCATGGAGATCTGAATCAGTGTGTTTGTCAGTTGTCAGTGAGTGATGGAGGTGCAAGGTGTCTGGGTGGCCTGATTTATCATTTGACCTATCGTGTTGGTAGGGTGGAGTGTCAGAGGTGCCAAGGCGAAGGCAATGCATCTTAGTGAGGGGGGGGGGGCTGTAATCTCCGCCGGAGCTGTGATTTTGAAGCTCGTTTGTGGTGGGGAAAGGTCCGGGTTCCCGGGTTCTTAGCAAGTTAGTGGAACCCTGCGTTTGAGTTCCACTAACTTGGGTTAAGTTCGGCGCATGTAGAGAGTATACGAGCGTCCAGAAAGTCTTAATCGTAGGGCAATCCCCGACTGCTGGTTGTCTCGTACGATCACCAGGTTCCCGTAGCGGATCGGCTTTAGCCACACTACAAAGTAGGGCGATACTGGATATGAGGACGTGCTGCGAGCCTACCTGGGATGAGGGGACTAATTCCTCACTGCACAGGAGGTAGGTCCCAGGACTTGAAAGAAATTTTAGCAGTGAGAGATAACTGACAACTCATTACTTTAGGAGACCCTCCAGCTTTACTTTATATTCAGGATGGCAGTGGAGCCGTGTTACGGCCTCACTTGACTAAACGGGTTCTTTTCATGTACGACTTTTCATGGGGCGTTAGTGCCTCTTACCTTATCCAACCCCCGAGTCATTGGCAAGTTAAGACCTGGTCGTAATAGTCCAATGTTTACTGCGGGCTCACCATAGCCTGTGTTGCTTGGAACTTTTTGTTCCAGGTAGCGAATCTTTAACAGCAAACAGTAGTTCAATGGGAATGGGGGGGGGGGGGGGTGTTAAACAATACTAAACAAAACCATCACAAAGTGTACTTCTTAACTATATACACTTATGTACAGCATATAACACTGCAGGTGTCATTTTCACACGGGACACTATTAAAGAACTTTTGCAATCATCTTTCCAGCGAGTCCACTTTTGTCTTCTAGTGTACAACACTCAAAGTACCCTTCCCGAGTCTCTTCTATGGTACTCACGCCTGCGAGTTCATTTTTCTCGGTATATCATGAGCCAGTACTCTACAGAATAGTCACTGTGTCTAAACACCACATTTACTCTACACACTCTGGCTACACACGGGCTTACACTATAACAAGCCTTAATAGACGGACATTAATTCCGTCTTATAACTCAACTTGGCTCTCCCGGGATGCGTCGGTCCAATCACCAATATTTCAATGGGTATTATACAGTCTACACCGACTCGGCCAAATTGTTCTCCCTGGAATATGTCTTCAGTTTGGAACTGCCCTGGGGGAACTGGTTCCTGTCGACCAAGGTACCACCTACATCACTTCTGAGAAGTAAAAGATGAATAGTAAGAAGGAAACTTCACAGGTGTCAGTAAGATCACAGCCTTCCACCGGGGAACAGAAAATGGGGTTGGGTACGCTCAACAGATGGCGTAGACTGTAAGCTGTGAAGATACACAATGAACACTTCTTGAGAAAGCTCTGTCGTAGCCTGGGAGGAAGTTCGAGCCAGTTAGCTGGGTGTTGTGCCTGTGGTGGAAGTGAGGATAAGAGATGTATAGTTCTAGATGGGGTTGCCACTATAGGATGCTCGTCTGGGCCGACCAAGCGGCCTCGACCTTGCAAGTTAGCAAGTGCTGCTAGCATTCTGCTGCTGCTGCATTCATTCAAATCTGAGAGATTTTCTTACTCCCTATAAGTGAACTCGGACAGAAAAACTGCACAGAGCTGACACGTGAAGTGCCAGAAGTAAGATTATACTTTAAAACTGGCAGCTCCTCTCGCCTTCAATTTGAGTCAAATTTTTTGGTGTCTCCCATCCACTAGGTCATTTAGCTCCTTAATTGTCTGAGGCAATCATAAGGGAAAATTCAGGTCCTCTCACCGAATTTGTATTCAGTGATCGGGCTACGAATTCGGTTCGAATCCCGAAGCAGACCGACATTAAATGCAAGAAACTCTCATTTGTAGCAGCATGAGTTAAGGAGTTAAGGGTATTGGAAGGTGTTGACATACACTTTTTAGGGGGGGGGGGGGGGGCAACAAATAACTTTTATTAACAAACTTGATACTAAAAGGCACAACAATTTAATGTTAATTTTTGTAAGTGACACTGACAGCTAATCAAAGCCAGTATAGTGGAACTCCTGTCCGTACCGCTCTCGGCTGGTCAAATTGATACTGAACATCCGGTGCTCACTTTGAAGATGCATATCAAAATTGCATTCAAAACAATTCACAAAACACAAGATGACTGATCACCGAGACAGTCTTCTGTAAATAATATCAATTACATTAATACATGTTTCTATGGACAGCGATCAAAAGAACAATAATAATTACATTAACGTTTTATCACAGACAAGAACAATTGATTACAATCCTTTTAATCAAAACAAAAGTTAGTTTTTAAAGTAGTTAACGTAATTAAGACAGTAATTAACATAATTGAAGACGGTCACTCAGGTAATTTACGTTAATTACAAACTCACTACATCCAGATTAATCACACACACGATAATTCTCCACAGTAATTACTCTGCCACAAAGACAAACAACCAATGAGTAATTACGTTACTGTTATGAGTACAGTAATTAATAGACGAATTACGTTAACTTGATGCTCACTTAAGACAGCTTACCAAACAAAAATAAGTAGACCACTAATTACGTTGTACTGCCTCAACGGACAGCTATCCTCCATCCTCTTTAGGTATTTAAACTTTTCGTCAAGGACTCCAGCAATGGCATTGTGGCCCAGAGGTACTCCAAGTAGTGTGCTGTCGGTGGGTTTAATGACTGAGGCTTCTGGTAAAACTGATTTCACTGCCCTAATAATTACCTCACTGGATGCAATAATTTCGCACTTTGAGGGGGTTAAGAAAGAGACCCATGGTCTCCCCCCGTGTCTTCACCAGCTGCAGGTCTTCCAGCAGGGAGTCTTGTGTGCCTGCCAGAGTGCCATGGTCTACACGAGCTATTGACAAGGCTGTTGCAGGTATTCATGGGCGAATATTAGAAGCAACGGTGGCAACATGGCAGAGAACCACCACCAAAACGTATAGTAAATACATCCCAACCAGGGAAATTAGGGCAAAATGAAAAGTACCAACAGACTTGTTTCAGCCACCAACAGACTGGTACATCCCCTGTGTTTCAACTACAGTCCCTGAATGCATTATTGCCCTTAAGATAATTATGAGGCCATATCTGGGGGATTCTGGTCAGGTTGGGGAATCGGTATAAAAGGGACCCAGGGGCCTTCTGGAGAAAAAATAAATAAATGTTAGGATCGCCAACTCGACTCTCGCCTCGTACACACCTACCAGGATTAGGACTATGAAGAACAATCAAAAAATGTCGAAGACCAAAAAGTACAAGCAGATCTAATGGGGTTGGTTTGGTAAAGGTTCTTAACGGCCTCCAACAACAGAACCTTTAACAAAGCACACTTCAACAGAGTAAACGATTAACCAATGCCAAATGGCAACCTAGACTCCTTGATCAGTAAGTCTATCACCTGGCTAACCTCCTGGCCCTTGATCAGACCGATCACCAGAAGTGAACTGACGCGGGGTGATAAGATCACCCGGAATGTAACACTGTAAAAGTGTTTGGTTTAGTTTATTTAAAATATATATAGTACATGAGTCACAGACAGGGATTTGGAAAGGCGCCAGGTTGTCGGCCTGAGATCTCACACCTCAAAGCGTTAATGACCCCAAGTGACCTGAGGTGAGATCATGCGAATTTCACCTTACTTCTACTAATCTCATAATTGGAGCCTGGTAGCCTTCAAACATGCCGACGTTTAGGAGTGGCTTGTAGAGAGCCGGAGGCTATCTACTTGTGGGCGGAGTTAGCTACTAGGTTCCCCCAATATATACTCGGAGAGCTATCGATTCGAGAGCAGAAGCATAACAGACAGAACGGCAGTCAGCAGAGCAGAGAAGACGTCCCTAGCAGGGAGGCTGTCGGCCGGCAGGGCGAGACAGTCTCTGTCAAGCTACAGACCCCCCCCCCCTCTATCCAGCTATAGGCAGACACACTTGGCGAGTTGAGCATTAAGGTGACTTGTCGTGTTTCACAAGTGTTGTGTGATGATCAGGGGCAGTCAGTTGTAGTGTTCTCAAATTCTTGGAGGATGACTCACTTTGAATATTAATCTTTAACATTTTAATTGGATTGCTTAAGTTATGATATTTATCATGAGAAATATAATTGAATCTATTATTTAAATTGCCTTTAACTGTGTCCCCTATGTTTGGAGTTGATACATGGTGATAACATCTTTTGTGAATTTTGATACAGACAAGTTCCATTCCTTGTCTTGTATGTAATGGTCTAGAATGGATGGTGGCAGCATTTCTACTTCTACTATCTACTCTTCTACTTCTACAAATCTATTCCTCTCCTCCACCCCTCTCTAAACTCTCACTTTCAACAAATGACCCTCCTCGCTCCTCCCCCCTCTCTCCTCTCTCACCCCAAACCCTCACTAATTACTTCACTATTCATTTCTTTCCTTTAGTTTTCTTTTATACGTCTGGGGCAATGATTCTGTATTCTAGAGTTCTCTCTAGAGTTTCGGGTAGCTGATCCAGTTACGGCGCCTTGTAGTCTTAGCATCTAGGTAGTCAAATACCTAGGTTACAAGGTGTTGAACGAGAGAAGCTGTCTTAAGAACTCTGGGAGTGCTCTAGAATAGTTAGCTAACTGGGGACGGGATAACGGACTAGAGAGAGCTGTTTCCCCCGGCCTCGTTAGTTAACTGGGGGGTGGAATAATGGACAAGATAGAGCTATTTCCCCCCCCCTCCCGTTACATTAGCATTAAGAGAACAGCAGCAGTCAGGAGAGCAGAGAAGACGGCCCTAGCAGGGGGGGCTGTCGGCTGGCAGGGCGAGACAGTCTGTCAACTATAGACCCCCCCCCCTCTATCCAGTTATAGACAGACACTTGGCGAGTTGAGCATTAAGGTGACTTGGTCGTGTTTTACAAGTGTTGTGTGATGATCAGGGCAGTCAGTTGTAGTGTTCTCAGATTCTTGGAGGATGACTCACTTTACATATATATATCTTGAACATTGCTTAAATTATGATAGTATGTGAAATATAATTGAATTTATTATTTAAATGGCCTTTAACTGTGTCCCCTATGTTTGGAGTTGATACATGGTAATAACATCTTTTGTGAATATTGTGATACAGACAAGTTCCATTCCTTGTCTTATATGTAATGGTCTAGAATGGATGGCGGCAGCATTTCGTCTTCTATTTACTCTTCTACTATCTACTCTTCTACGTCTACCTATCTACTTCTCTCCCTCCACCCCTCTCTGAACTCTCACTTTCAACTAATGACACACCTCCCACCTCTCTGCCTCTCACCCCAAACCCTCACTAATTACTTCACTATGCATTTCTTTCCTCTCGTTTTTCTTATACGTTTGTGGCAATGATTCTGTATTCTAGAGTTCTCTCTAGGGTTTCGGGTAACTGATCAAGTTACGGCGCCTTGTAGTCTTAGCACCTAGGTAGTCAAATACCTAGGTTACAAGGTGTTGAACGAGAGAGGCTGCCTTAGGAACTCTGGAGGTGCTCTAGAATAGTTAGCTAACTGAGGACGGAATAACGGACTAGAGAGAGCTGTTTCCCCCGGCCTCGTTAGTTAACTGGAGGGGTGGAATAATGGACAAGATAGCTATTTCCCCCCACCCCCCGTTACAGGAACAAGGCCCCAGGCCTCTCAGGTACACAGGCAAACCACATACAGCTCTTACTAGGGAATTAGAGTCGATCTATCATGAATGTATTCAATGCGATCTTAGCATCAGGACATTTCCCAGAAGTCTTAGAGGGCGAAGATGATCTTCACTCCCTTCTTGAGGTTATCTTGATGATTTCGGGGCTTAGTGTCCCCGAGGACCGCATGGGAGGGAGTTGTTGTTGTTTGTTGTTGTTGTAGCGTATACTCCCCTCTCAATGGGGTCCAGACAACTTGCACCCCTGCCTGAAAGAACGGCATAATTACCGTTCCACTGGCGCGTGGCTGGCTCTGTGGGACAAGGAGGCTGGGTACAGTTAGACATGGGGGTTGAAAGACATGACATGACTAGTGGAAGCATGGATCTCACCCTGGGGTTGGGAATGCACAGCTCCCAATCCCAGGGTTGTTAGGTACTCCTCCCAAAGTCCAAACACACAAGCATCTCTATTTATTGCCCTCTAGAATTTGAAACTAGTTCTAAATTGACTGATTGCACCAGACAATAAGTTTAGAACCAGCCAGGTTTGCATGTGACCTTGTCATCATAGTGACAAGGTATAAACTGTTAATGAGGGTTGACAGAGGGTCATCCTCCTCAACAGGGTCAGGATTGGGAATTACTGAAGATAATTCCAATTCCTCTCTGGCAATGTATGACTTGAGTTTAACATGAATAGTTCTTTCAGTCTGGTCATCAAAGATGCCCTTAATTACAAAATTGATGGACTAATTTTCTAAATTCTGTACGGTCCCCGCCATTTGGGTGCTAATTTCTACTCTGATTGGCGGGGGCCGTTTGGTTCAGTCTCGTTACTAATTAGCCCTCTTTCAGTACCAGTGTCGCACCTGCCTATCATAATAGTAAGCATATCGCGTACGTGCTCAGGACGCCTCAGCAGCTACTCTTCAGGCATTTTTCATCTTAATAGAATTTCTGAAGGATAATCCTCACCGAAGTTAACATTGTGCCTGGTGATACCTGGTTGATGGTTCTGGGAGTTCTTCTACTCCCCAAGCCCGGCCCGAGGCCAGGCTCGACTTGTGAGAGTTTGGTCCACCAGGCTGTTGCTTGGAGCGGCCCGCAGGCCCGCATACCCACCACAGCCCGGTTGGTCCGGCACTCCTTGGAGGAATAAATCTAGTTTCCTCTTGAAAATGTCCACGGTTGTTCCGGCAATATTTCTTATGCTTGCTGGGAGGACGTTGAACAACCGCGGACCTCTGTTTATACAGTGTTCTCTGATTGTGCCTATGGCACCTCTGCTCTTCACTGGTTCTATTCTACATTTTCTTCCATGTCGTTCACTCCAGTACGTTGTTATTTTACTGTGTAGATTTGGTACTTGGCCCTCCAGTATCTTCCAGGTGTATATTATTTGATATCTCTCTCGTCTTCTTTCTAGTGAGTACATTTGGAGGGCTTTGAGACGATCCCAATAATTTAGGTGCTTTATTGCGTCTATGCGTGCCGTATATGTTCTCGGTATTCCCTCTATTTCCGCAATCTCTCCTGATCTGAAGGGGGAAGTGAGTTAAGCAAGTTAACTTGCCTGTTAAGCAAGCCTGATACAAAATTACATGAATGGCCGGTGAACAGTAAGAGTGGCTGTGTATTGATCGACTGATGTACCGCTGTGTTCAGTGCAAATTGTACATAAGGTACAATAAGGTTCATCCCATGTGGCAGGATCTTTTTCTGCCAGAATAGCAAGCATGTCTTTTATTGTGCAGTTGGTTAGTTTCACCATGTCATTCGCCTGAGGGTGTATGCAGTGTTGATCACGGTGGTTGTTTCTAAGATCTGGCATACTTTTAAAATCTTTCCTCACAAACTCCTGTCCCCTGTCAGACACTAAAACTTTAGGAGGTCCAAACACCGTTACAAATCTACTTAAAAATGCGTCAGCTACTGTCTGAGGGTCCTTACAGGGAAGTTCTACCAAGGTGGTATACCTGGACAAATGGTCCACTAACACCAGTGCATACCTATTCACTAAGTAACTACTGTGCAAATTAATTAGGTCAGCACCTACCCTATCTAGTGGTTCAAAAATTTCAGGAAACTCTTGGAGTGGGGCCTGTACCTTTGGGGTACCTTTTCGTCTCTGACTGTTGGAACAAGACTTTACATACTTAATTACTTCTGCTAATAAGCCAGGTAAATAGAATAAGGACTTTGCTCTCATATAAGTCTTGTACACCCAAGGGTGACACGAGATTTTGGACGCATGAGCAAGTTTTAATGCTGACAATATTAGTGCATCAGGGATGACTAGTTGGAGAATCGCCCTATCCTTGTGGTCTTTTACATGGTACAATACTCCTTCCCTAAGCTCGAAAGCTCGCAATAACAGGAGGGTGGTCTGTCAATTTGGCCACACTAGAGCCGTGACAGGATGACACCACTCACACCGAACAGGTAGCAAAGAGAACTTACTGAACAAGTTCAAAATGTCCGATTTCTGCGGCCGCCATTAACGGCGTTGGTATTCCAGCTTCAATATCAGCTCCAGCGCGGAGGAGAATTTTCGGTATACGAAAATGCCAGCGTTGACAGGCTAAGGAGAGTGCCGTCTGTGATATTCCTGCCACTTCATTAACGTCCGCCCCTGAAAACATAGATGCCATTAGTGAGTCTATACAATTTTGAAGACTGAA
>NW_025570781.1:0-17500 GCF_020424385.1 Procambarus clarkii
CGTTGAGTGTGTGTGGATAATTGGTGGTGTTTTGCATGCTCTGATGAGAAGAAACAATCGTAATTAACATCGTCTGATCTTAAAGGGGGGGGGGGGGGCGGTCGTTATGGTCTAATGTCTGTTTATCCTGGCCTGTATGTGAAGGTGTGTGTACACACATTTAGTTGTACTCATCTGGTTGTGCTTGTGGGGGTTGAGCTCTGGCTCTTTGGTCTTTGATGTGTGTGTGTGTGTGTGTGTGTGTGTGTGTGTGTGTGTGTGTGTGTGTGTGTGTGTGTGTGTGTGTGTGTGTACTCACCTATTTGTACTCACCTATTTGTGCTTGCGGGGGTTGAGCTTTGGCTCTTTGGTCCCGCCTCTCAACTGTCAATCAACTGGTGTACAGATTCCTGAACCTACTGGGCTCTATCATATCTACATTTAAAACTGTGTATGGAGTCAGCCTCCACCACATCACTGCCTAGTGCATTCCATCCGTTAACTACTCTGACACTGAAAAAGTTCCTTCTAACGTCTCTGTGGCTCATGTGGGTACTCAGTTTCCACCTGTGTCCCCTTGTTCGCGTCCCACCAGTGTTGAATAGTTTATCCTTGTTTACCCGGTCGATTTCTCTGAGGATTTTGTAGCTTGTGATCATGTCTCCCCTCACTCTTCTGTCTTCCAGTGTCGTAAGGTGCATTTCCCGCAGCCTTTCCTCGTAACTCATGCCTCTTAGTTCTGGGACTAGTCTAGTAGCATACCTTTGGACTTTTTCCAGCTTCGTCTTGTGCTTGACAAGGTACGGGCTCCATGCTGGGGCCGCATACTCCAGGATTGGTCTTACATATGTGGTGTACAAGATTCTGAATGATTCCTTACACAGGTTCCTGAACGCTCATGAACGTTCCTGGTGGTGTGTGTGTGTGTGTGTGTGTGTGTGTGTGTGTGTGTGTGTGTGTGTGTGTGTGTGTGTGTGTACTCACCTAGTTGGACTCACCTAGCCCAATTTTTTTCTTCCAATTTTTTTGGCAGTTCCCCTGTTACCAGTGATTTGTTATACATTATGGAGGGTGGTAGGCACAGTGCTTCTGCTTCTTCCTTTAGGATCCATGGGGAGAGTCCATGTGGGCCTATAGCCTGTGTGAATGCGTGTGTTTAGTAGGAGTTTTTCTTATTTCTGTTTATTAAAGGCTTGTTGATATAGGTAGACGCGCTCTCTCTCTCTCTCTCTCTCTCTCTCTCTCTCTCTCTCTCTCTCTCTCTCTCTCTCTCTCTCTCTCTCTCTCTCTCTCTCTCTCTCTCTCTCTCTCTCCCCTCTCTCTCTCTCTCTCTCTCTTGATCTCCAAACATCAATTTCCATTCAGTATTTTTTCCACTCCCTCTTGCCTTACATCCTCGTCTTTTCTGTTCACGGGTTTCATTGTAACATTGTGTGGACCCCCTTTTATCGCGACATATACGGCGTTCTCATCCATTTCCAACTTTTTCACTATTTCCTCCATTCGTTTTCATGACTTTTCTCCTATCCGGGACTGTGTTTTATGGTTTTTAATCATATAATCTTTTCATCCATTATCTTTTATTGTTTTAATTATTAAAAATGTATTTTACAGGGAAACATATTCCCATTTTCTTGAATTTTCCTAATTTTCTCTGCTCTTTGTAAGCGTTTACTGTTTAATTTCTTGATGTTTCAAATTGTTGATTTTTTGTAGTGTTATATCTCGCTTTATTTCGTAATTTTTATTTGCTTAATGTTTGGCTTCGTGCTTGTGTATTTCATTGTGTATCTGTCACATATATACTTATGTCAAGGTGGAATAGTGTTTAATAATAATCTCTCTCACCTACTCTCTTTCTTCCTCCCCCCCCTCTCTCTTTCCCCTCTCCTTCCCCCATCTCTCTCCCCCTCTCTCGCTCTCTCCTAAAATGATACAATGACACACTCCCATTCTGTCTATCCCCCCCTCTCTCCCTCTGGCGCTCTTTCTCTCCATCTCTCCCCTTCTCTCCTCTTCTCTCTGTCCCCCTCTTCTCCCTTCCATTCTCCCCCTCTCACCCCTCTCCCCCCTCACTCTCTCTCTCTCTCTCTCTCTCTCTCTCTCTCTCTCTCTCTCTCTCTCTCTCTCTCTCTCTCTCTCTCTCCTACCTCTCCCTCCCTTTCTCACCTTGTCTCCTCTCTCTCTTGGTCAAGGGAACCCTCCCCCTTTTGGGCTCAGGGAGGCGCAGAATTGCCATGATGTCACATTTTTCAGTCAATTCAATTTTCTTCAGCTTTAGTAGGAACACAAAGTTATTTTTGGCGCCTTCTGTGTTTTAAGTCCGTGTGTTAGACGGGTGGTGGTGCTGTGTTTGTGTGTTAGTGGGTGGTGGTGCTGTGTTTGTGTGTTAGACGGGTGGTGGTGCTGTGTTTGTGTGTTAGACGGGTGGTGGTGCTGTGTTTGTGTGTTAGTGGGTGGTGGTGCTGTGTTGTGTGTTAGTGGGTGGTGGGCTGTGTTTGTGTGTTAGTGGGTGGTGGTGCTGTGTTTGTGTGTTAGTGGGTGGTGGTGCTGTGTTTGTGTGTTAGAGGGTGGTGGTGCTGTGTTTGTGTGTTAGTGGGTGGTGGTGCTGTGTTTGTGTGTTAGACGGGTGGTGGTGCTGTGTTTGTGTGTTAGACGGGTGGTGGTGCTGTGTTTGTGTGTTAGACGGGTGGTGGTGCTGTGTTTGTGTGTTAGTGGGTGGTGGTGCTGTGTTTGTGTGTTAGACGGGTGGTGGTGCTGTGTTTGTGTGTTAGTGGGTGGTGGTGCTGTGTTTGTGTGTTAGTGGGGGTGTGGGGTGGTGCTGTGTTTGTGGTGGTAGTGGGTGGTGGTGCTGTGTTTGTGGTGTTAGTGGGTGGTGGTGCTGTGTTTGTGTGTTAGACGGGTGGTGGTGCTGTGTTTGTGTGTTAGTGGGTGGTGGTGCTGTGTTTGTGTGTTAGTGGGTGGTGGTGCTGTGTTTGTGTGTTAGTGGGTGGTGGTGCTGTGTTTGTGTGTTAGTGGGTGGTGGTGCTGTGTTTGTGTGTTAGTGGGTGGTGGTGCTGTGTTTGTGTGTTAGACGGGTGGTGGTGCTGTGTTTGTGTGTTAGTGGGTGGTGGTGCTGTGTTTGTGTGTTAGTGGGTGGTGGTGCTGTGTTTGTGTGTTAGTGGGTGGTGGTGCTGTGTTTGTGTGTTAGTGGGTGGTGGTGCTGTGTTTGTGTGTTAGTGGGTGGTGGTGCTGTGTTTGTGTGTTAGTGGGTGGTGGTGCTGTGTTTGTGTGTTAGTGGGTGGTGGTGCTGTGTTTGTGTGTTAGTGGGTGGTGGTGCTGTGTTTGTGTGTTAGTGGGTGGTGGTGCTGTGTTTGTGTGTTAGTGGGTGGTGGTGCTGTGTTTGTGTGTTAGACGGGTGGTGGTGCTGTGTTTGTGTGTTAGTGGGTGGTGGTGCTGTGTTTGTGTGTTAGACGGGTGGTGGTGCTGTGTTTGTGTGTTAGTGGGTGGTGGTGCTGTGTTTGTGTGTTAGACGGGTGGTGGTGCTGTGTTTGTGTGTTAGTGGGTGGTGGTGCTGTGTTTGTGTGTTAGTGGGTGGTGGTGCTGTGTTTGTGTGTTAGTGGGTGGTGGTGCTGTGTTGTGTGTTAGGGGTGGTGGTGCTGTGTTTGTGTGTTAGAGTGGGTGGTGGTGGTGCTGTGTTTGTGTGTTAGAGTGGGTGGTGGTGCTGTGTTTGTGTGTTAGAGTGGGTGGTGGTGGTGCTGTGTTTGTGTGTTAGAGTGGGTGGTGGTGCTGTGTTTGTGTGTTAGAGTGGGTGGTGGTGGTGCTGTGTTTGTGTGTTAGAGTGGGTGGTGGTGGTGCTGTGTTTGTGTGTTAGAGTGGGTGGTGGTGCTGTGTTTGTGTGTTAGAGGGGTAGGTGGTGGTGCTGTGTTTGTGTGTTAGAATGGGTGGTGGTGCTGTGTTTGTGTGTTAGAGGGGTAGGTGGTGGTGCTGTGTTTGTGTGTTAGAGGGGTGGGTGGTGGTGCTGTGTTTGTGTGTTAGAGGGGTGGGTGGTGGTGCTGTGTTTGTGTGTTAGAGGGGTGGGTGGTGGTGCTGTGTTTGTAGGGGCATTGTCATTGTTGGGTGGTGTTGTTTGTTTGTGTTTGAGGGTTGGAAGCTGTATTTTGCATTTGCGGAATGGATAATATTTGTGTATTTTGGAAGCACTCATCTGTCGGTGCCAGTGTGTGTGTGTGTGTGTGTGTGTGTGTGTGTGTGTGTGTGTGTGTGTGTGTGTGTGTGTGTGTGTGTGTGTGTGTGTGTGTGTGCACTCACCTAGTTGTACTCGCCTAGTTGTGTTTGCGGGGGTTGAGCTCTGGCTTTTTGGTCCCGCCTCTCAACCGTCAATCAACAGGTGTACAGATTCCTGAGCCTATTGGGCTCTATCATATCTACACTTGAACTTGTGTGTGTGTGTGTGTGTGTGTGTGTGTGTGTGTGTGTGTGTGTGTGTGTGTGTGTGTGTGTGTGTGTGTGTGTGTGCGCGCGTGAGTACGTACTCAACTAAGTCAATTCACCTGTTTGTGCTTGCAGGATCTGGTTTGCAACCATATCATTAAACCATGTATTGTGTGTTTGGTCATGAACTAACCTGGTTTGCTAACTGCTTGCAATATCTATGGCATCTAGCAAGGCTGATGGGGAAGATATATGAAGATACAGATAAGAGTATTAAACCATTTCTCTCTGACCAGTCCTGGATGTCGAGTTAGTACATCAAAGCCTTCATTAGCAACTAAATGTCACAGGACTTTCTGAATTATTTTGACGCATATGTTCATTTTTTACTATTACTGGGAATAATAACATACGACACTCAGTTACCCATAGCTCCATGAGTACTTTACCATCCCCCCCATAAATATTGCTTCATCAACGATCAATCATCCTTTAACGATCCTTCATCCTCTATCAACGATCCTTTTCTGACACGTTAGAAGCATTCTCGTATTTACGAACTCTAGTCCACCGACTATATAGAGGGCTGGGCTGAACTATTGGTTCCAGCTTACCTCTGAACTTACCATCAACTCAACAACATTAAATAACGTTTACAACTAATCGCAATAAAATATTAATGATCTCATTAAATAGTTACTAGGTCCAAGCATCAAATAAGCTGATGTTCGATATCACATCAAAGATTCAAGTATTAATTTAGGAACATGAATGCAATTTAGAACCCTAGTCTTAGTTAAAATTAAGTAAAAATGAATAATATGCACCGAAGTGGAATATAAAACTGGATAAAAGGAGGGTGAAGAAATCCCGAGGATTTACAGAAATGGGGAAGAGAGAGAGAGAGATAGATGGATAGAGTATTTGGACCCTGCCAATGACAGATTACATGATAAATTAAAGATGATATGTTGTACTCCAAGCGACTACACGCTTGGGAGTGGAACACCCAGCTTGTGAGGATGATGGGTGTGAGAGGTGTGGATGGTGGAGGGGGGTGGGGGAGAGAAAGGTGTGGATGGTGGAGGGGGGTGGGGGAGAGAAAGGTCGGGAGGGGGGGAGAGAAAGGTGGGGATGGTGGAGACCGAGAGAGAGGAATTTAAAGATGATAATTATACAGATAAAAGAGCACTGTGTGGATACAGAGAAAAGGGCATTGTGGGTACAAAGAGGGAGCTATGAAATTCAGAACACTAGCAAGCACGACCTAACCAAATGCAGCTTGTAATGTACAGTCTCAAACTCTAGAATACACACATACATAACACTAAATATATAAATAGTAAATACAATACAATACACGTGCGCATACACATACACATAACCCCCCCTTCCCCCCCCCCCACACACACACACACACACACACACACACACACACACGCACACACACACACACACACACACACACTTTCCCCCCCCTTAAACACACACACTGACATATACACACCTTCCCTCCCCCCCACACACACAAAAGATCCCCCCCTCCCTTTCCCTTCTTAACCCCCCCCCCCTAACACAAACTTTCAAAGGATCCCAAACGAGCTTACATGCAAGGCTTCATAATGTTCCCTTCAGCTTAACATTTGCACTGCCAAAATAGAATACAATTTAATGAGATGCAAAGCTCCGCTCTCGTTTCTATAAAAAAAACAAAAATAGAAGATTTCTTTGTCATTTTCTCCTAATTAAATCTGAAATTCGTTTTTTCTAGTGAAGGCTTTTTCACGAGATTGCTGCAAATTACACATATTTGTCTGTCTGTTGGAAGAACTCGTCTCTCTGAGAGACAGAATGAGACAAGGAGAGAGAGAGAGGGGGGGGGGGGAAGGAGAGAGACAGAGACAGAGAGAATGAGAGGGAGAAAGGGAAGGTAGACGGACAGAAAAGGAAATGCAGATAAAATACTCTTATTTTTAGACTACAGTTTAGGAGTAACTAGGAGAAAACAGAACGAACCTACTGGGAGATCCAGAATTCTGATCTCTCTACCGCGACAACATTCAACGTAATACATTTCCACCTGTTCCTTCCTTGTATCTTAGGTCCTGCTTTTGGTTTAGCTCCAGGCCTAATAACCTATTGGTGTATTTTTTCATTATCAAATTTAGGTACAAATAATAATGATATCTTATGCAGCTACCTTAGACTATATGAAGGGTTACATAGTGTCAAGAGCCAGCTACGTGATACTGAAATGCTCCCAGTCACACTGGATGGTTATAGTCATACAGGGTCGTGTGATCAGTAGTCTGTGCTGTGTATACCAAGGCTTCTCTTGGCCTTTGTGCATTCTGATGTGTCTTCTGTTCATAAGACTGGCGGGGATCACAACAATTCTGAGTTTTTAGCATCGGATAACAATCAATTAGTGTTCCTGTTTGACTCGTCTTGAAGCGAACTATGCACTGAGGGACGTTATTAAGCTCGAGATTAAACGTTGTTTGACTACCATTGCTCTTCTTAGTGTATTAGATGGTATACTTGTTTAATGTATTCAAGTCAAGTCTCTCTCTATTCAGGTAATCTTATAAAGTATTATTAAATATTGTTGATCTAAATATGTAATCTTCTTTCTCGGGAAATGAGTGTTATTGACCGTTCAGGATTTATTTATTGACGTTATTTATTTTGTTTGGTTCTTCACATCTGTTGAGATAGAGATTTGGCATTGAGGTCATTAACAGTTCTAAGATCATCTGTCATTTTATACGAGGCGGGAGAGAGATTTTCCTTCACGAAATACACATTTCTTTCCTTAGATGGTATATTGATGTTTAATTGACATCTATTGCATTTCTTTCAGTATTCCAGACTCACTAACGTCAATGGTCTGGACGGAAGATTATGCTGTCAGTCACCGGCTTTAATTGAATACGTTCCAGCGACCTCCCTAATCTCTTTCTTGAGGCCCTTTTGATGGACCTTGAATACAAATTGTAATTATTCCCCCTTCCCAGACCCCTTGATCGTCATTAGTCTGGAAGGGAGAAATCTGCCTAAAGACCAGCTCCAGTTATAGAGTTCCAGTAAACCTTCTCTTCATTTTATGAATTGACTTTTATGGAACATTTTAGGGCTCTTGCCTTCTGTTCTATAATCGTTTTTTTTGTTGACTTGATAGATTTTATAGATGATCCTTCAGGGGCAACTCAGGTATTTGGTCTACACTAAACATAACAATTGCTGCGGATTCTAATCTTTCACACCGTTGTTTCTTCCATTTTCGTTGTTCTGGGAAGAAGGAAATACGTTTGACTCTCCAACACCAACCAGATATTTTTTTCTTGATCCAACTTTCTTCCTAGAGCGTCCCTCGGGGTTGGCTGTCCTGATATTCCAGCCTTTCATTGCATTAGTCCTCCCTGTCCACTGGTTGGTCCAGGCGACGGGGGCCGCTGCCAGGGCTGGAGAGAGGAGAGGTCCAGGAGTGGTGCCTGAAATAATGCCAAGAGTGCCAAGGAGAAGTGTGTTATTGAGTGCGAATGTAGAGAGGCAAGGAGGAGGAGGAGGAAGAGGTAGGAACTCTACATTCAATCTGGCCTGGAAGGCAGGGTGATTGCCTGAGAATCAGGAAAGGAGACTGGAAATAGTGCCCGAAAGTGTTTTGGAAACGTATGAACAGAAGGTCAAACGAAGCAGAGGAACAAAATAACAATAAATATAATAACATAAAAGTCTTAAAAAATCAACAGGAGGGATCCGGCTGTTGTTGTTGGCTTGATGTGAAGGGAGAGAAGGCTGGGCAGTGTGCTGTTGAGTGGTGGTGTTGTGTGCTGGATAAATCCCATACATTTTGTATACATCGATGTATAAATTCAATGTCATTATGTATCCAATTACATGAATGTAGAATATAAATGACTTCATTTATACATTTTATATACATCGATGTATAAATTCAATGCCATTATGTATCCAATTATATGAACGTAGAATATAAATGACTTCAAATATATATCTTCCTGTAAAACTTGGTAGTTATTATTATTAATTACCCTATAGGTAAATACCTATAGGTATTAAAAATATAAGTACAGGTTCTATTTACCCAAAGGTAAGTAGAACACAGAGAAACCTCCTCCTCCTCCAACAGTTAAGAAGCTCAGCCCATGACCCAAGTTTGGCAAAGAATTCTTGAAATTACGACACAGAAGTTTGATCATCAGTCACACAGACCTACACAAAGTGACCCCAATTGAAAAGTCAGAGGAAACGGTCCGTTTGGGGGGTTATAAATCTTTTACACCAATTGTTAGTATAGGGGAGGAGTGTTGGAGACTCTTGTTGGAGAGGGAGGAGGAGGGGGGGGGGGGTGTTGGGGAAGAGGATTGGAGATGGAGAACAGTGTGAAATGTATTATTAAAAATCTTGCTTTCATGCCTTCTTCCTTGCGAACGTTGTCGCGTGCGTGCTTAAACGTACACTGGTGATGAACAGCTTGTACAAGTTGTTGCTAGATGTATTGAGTCGTTCATACACGCGCACGAACACACACACACACACACACACACACACACACACACACACACACACACACACACACACACACACACACACACACACACACACACACACACACACATACACACACACACACACATGTGGTGGAGGCTGACTCCATACACAGTTTCAAGTGTAGATATGATAGATCCCAGTAGGCTCAGGAACCTGTACACCGGTTGATTGACGGTTCAGAGGCGGGACCAAAGAGCCAGAGCTCAACCCCCGCAAGCACAATTAGGTGAGTACAATTAGGTGAGTACACACACTCACATTCACTCTTTCAAATGCTTTGTTTCTTCTTTATTTTATTTATTTTCTTCATATATATTCAATTTAAATTTTTTTCTGCCTTCTCATTCTCTGTGTTCATGAATTTATCTCGAATTCTTCAATTTTCTTTCAATCTTACCTTTATACCTCCAATCTTTACTACCATCTCCTGTCTTCCCTCTGTTACTCCATCCTTCCATCTTCCGTCACACCATTCTCTTCCTCCTACCCCATTTATCTTCATTTTTCTACCTCTCACTCCCACTTGCCTCCCTTCCTTCCCTTCCCATCTCCCCTTCCTATCTCCCCTCCTATCTCCTCTCCCCCCACCTGTCTCCCACCACCAACATGTTCCATTGCTTCTTAACATTAAAACTTCATGCAACATCTATATGACAAACACGACGCGATAAGGAGCTTACAAACAAAAAAACAAAGAAAGCTTAAACCTCTTATGTTTTTGTAGAGTTTGTTAAAGAAATACCTAAAGCTTACGTTTCTTTTAAGTTTTTTTTTGTTAAGTGGTCGTCATGATGAATTATAGAGCTTACTTTGCTCTACTGATTGTAATTATAATTGTTATTTGTTGTTGTTTGATGAGCATGTGGTGGGATATTGGGGGGGGGGAAAGAGGGGGGAGGTGTCTACTTTGTTTGTAATTGTTTGTCATTTGTTTACGCCAGTGATTTTTTTTTTTACCTGGCATGTATTTTGTGTGTGTGTGTGTGTGTGTGTGTGTGTGTGTGTGTGTGTGTGTGTGTGTGTGTGTACTCACCTAGTACTCACCTAGTTGTGTTTGCGGGGGTTGAGCTCTGGCTCTTTGGTCCCGCCTCTCAACCGTCAATCAACAGGTGTACAGATTCATGAGCCTATCGGGCTCTGTCATATCTACACTTGAAACTGTGTATGGAGTCAGCCTCCACCACATCACTTCCTAATGCATTCCATTTGTCAACCACTCTGACACTAAAAAAGTTCTTTCTAATATCTCTGTGGCTCATTTGGGCACTCAGTTTCCACCTGTGTCCCCTTGTGCGTGTTCCCCTTGTGTTAAATAGACTGTCTTTATCTACCCTATCAATCCCCTTCAGAATCTTGAATGTGGTGATCATGTCCCCCCTAACTCTTCTGTCTTCCAGCGAAGTGAGGTTTAATTCCCCTCATAATAAGGTTTAATATGGTTTAATAATAATAATAAGGTTTAATTTAATTTAATGTGTGTGTGTGTGTATGTGTAATTACCTAAGTGTAGTTACAGGATGAGAGCTACGCTCGTGGTGTCCCGTCTTCCCAGCACTCTTTGTCATATAATGCTTTGAATCTACATGTAGATTCAAAGAATCTACGTGTATGTGTGTGTGTGTGTATGTGTGTACTATTTTTTTTCCACGGTCATTGTTTGCACTCGTGTTGTTTTAAATTGCAATTTTTCTCATTTTTGTCCATTACTGTATTGTCTCACATGCTTGGAAGTAATTCTACTTGTTTTCTGACTTATGTGTTGTATATAAGAGGAACAATTAACATCTTAAATAATAACCGTGGTAGTGGCCACAAGGAATCATGCGAGCAGAACACGCCAGGAATTCCTTTGCTGGCTGGGGAAGGTTAGGGAATTATATTGCGGAAAAGTAAGTAAGTATAAGTAAGTTTGGGGAGCCGGTCGGCCGAGCGGACAGTACGCTGGACTTGTGATCCTGTGGTCTTGGGTTCGATCCCAGGCGCCGGCGAGAAACAATGGGCAGAGTTTCTTTCACCCTATGCCCCTGATACCTAGCAGTAAAATAGGTACCTGGGTGTTAGCCAGCTGTCACGGGCTGCTTCCTGGGGGTGGAGGCCTGGCCGAGGACCGGGCCGCGGGGACACTAAAAAGCCCCGAAATCATCTCAAGATAACCTCAAGATAAGTAATTATCAAAAGAAGGCACCAAGTCGGGAAGGCTATGTAAAAATATATGAATAAAGGTAACTTCAGAAGGCCTATTGGCCCATACGAGGCAGCTCTTATTTATAATCACCCAATCTTAAACATATACGTGTCCAACCTACGCTTGAAACAATCAAGGGACCCCCACCTCCTCCATGTTACGCGGTAATTGGTTCCACAAATCAACAACCCTCATGTAGCACCATCAAATGTGCATATTACGGAAAAGCGTAAGGCAATTTGAGTTAATAACTGGAAAAGGCCACTTAACCCGTACTACTATATACCAATTGGAAAGGCTTTACGGATAATGATTTGGGATAGGACGGACGGAAAAAAACGATGTCCAATCCCCTTGGACTGTCGAGGATCGAACACAGACCTGCAAAACGTTAAGCCGTTGCTGTACCGTTTAGTCTAGGTAGTTCAGATTGATTGATTGATAAAGATTTAGCCACCCAAGAGGTGGCACGGGCATGAATAGCCCGTAAAAAACGGTAGTTCAGAGGCGAATGTGAGAATATATAACCCTTGGAAGATTTGAATGACGATTACCACTTACGGGCTATTCATGCCCGTGCCACCTCTTGGGTGGCTTAATCTTTATCAATCAATCAATCTGAATGATGTTGGATTAACAGCTGGGATATGAGGACAGAGGGAAGAATCGGTGGCCAACCGTTTCGACAATTGGGAATAGAACTAAGACCTGCAGCAAGCGAGAATGCCGTTCTACCATTCTCACGCCCAAGAATGATCAAATACTTTGTTGCAGCCACTTACGAAACCTTTATATCTTTCATTTATCATATCGGCTTTGTAAGAGGCTCAGGTTAAGAAAGTGGTAGCGTAAACGGTTGTCTCAGTGAATGAACAACGTATGGCCGGAAAGCCTACTGTGAGACCTTATGATTCCACCCATATTGCTCTACTTGCCACTCAGGAAAAGGCGAAACTGTTGTTTAGAATCAAATAAACAAATCCACAAGGGCCGTGACGAGGATTCGAACCTACGTCCGAGAGCATCCCAGACGCTGCCTTAATCGACTGAGCTACGACAGGGTATAAGAATTGCAATCAGAAATTCTACTGAAGTATCCTCGTCACGGCCCTTGTGGATTTGTTCATTTGGTCCATCACGCTATTGTGATTTCTGTGTGTAGTGTTTAGAATCCTCAGACGCGAACCAATCAAAGCAATCCTTCTAATCTCTTGAGGCTGATGCATAGTTAACGATAATATTGCGGTCATTTTCTCCTTGAAACATTACACTTTTTTATAGTTTCCTGGATGTTTTCTCGAAGAAAAACGATGTTTGCGTTAAAGAACGAGTTGATCTAAACATCTTTCTCTCCTGGAACGTTCTGACGATCATTAATTATTAAGGGAAAAGTCATATAGTCATACATATAGACGTATGAGTATATATCTATACTCATACGTCCGAATGCAAGCAGCTGTATCTAACAGTCTGGGTGATTAAGCCATTAGTTAGTCAGAGACCGGGCCGCGGGGAACATTGATCCCCACCTCCCCATCCGGAACCAACAACAGGTAGACTTGGGGTAAGCACTGAATTAATGACCATTAAACGATAGTTATTATCCACAAAAATGCGTGATAAGAGGTTGTCGAGTCAACGAATATAATTACGATTGGATCAAGGCCACTGATACCATGCATTTAAATATGAATTATAGGATAGTGAGCTCTATTAGCCTCCACCTTTAATACTTTGTTATACGATTTTCGACTTAACTGCAGAGAGCGTTTCAGAAATCCACGACTCGTTTCTATTCGAAAATGGTAATTAGAGGAGTTTTTTTTTTAATTTTTGTGTTTTTGGAGGGAGGAAGGAGAGGGGGGGGGGGAGGGTTATGGATTTTGTGTTTCTTTCTTTGAATGAAGTTTGCCTGCAATCATATCTAGAATTTCATTCATGTATAATATTGGATCACTTGTCATTGAAGCAAACCACGTGGACTTCTCGGTGCAGCAAAGAACTCGCTTCTTACAGGTCTGCGTTCAATCCCGAAGGTCCGAGTTACCATTTTCTTCCCCCTCCGTCCAATCCCAACTCCTTGTTGGGATAGGACGATAGGATAACTCCTCATATATCCCCTTACAAGTCGTACATAGCCAAACTGGCTAAGCGCTTTCTCCATACCTTAATGCCTCCTCCGTGTGAATGATTGTCTTCCAAGTACCTATTTAGAGAATCTTATTCGTCCCAGTTTAGTGAAGGTGTGTGTGAGAGCGAGTTGGTATGATTACTTAGTACTTTAGAAGGAAATACGAGGCCAAGGAGATGGGATATGAGAACGGAGTAATGGAACAGTGACTAAATAAGCATTTAGACTATCGGGGATCGAACGCTGACCTTGCAAGAAGAGAGGCCGTGGCAATACTGATGAGGTCTTCATTGTTAGCTCGGAACTCTAACGTGTTTGGCAGTTTTAACACTATATTGCTGCCGGTTCCCAGTTTGCATGCCTTTATAGTGGCAATATTACTATTGCTCGAATAATTATTGTAATTGATTCTGATGTTTTTAGGGATGAGAGAAGGGAGAGAGAGAGGGGGGAGAGAATGTGATGAGAGAGAGAGAGAGAGAGAGAGAGAGAGAGAGAGAGAGAGAGAGAGAGAGAGTGGTGTGAGAGGGGAGAGAGAGGGGGAGAGTGAGAGGGGAGAGAGAGAGTGAATATCGACCATAAGGTGGTGGAGCACGAGGATTGCTAGACCTTGACTCTGGTGATGACTCTTTTACTAGAAGCTGAGTGGCTCCACCCACCACTATCCTCAGCCCTGAGCCTCCACCCACCACCACCACCCTCAGCCCTGAGCCTCCACCCACCACCACCACCCTCAACCCTGAGCCTCCACCCACCACCACCCTCAGCCTCCACCCACCACCACCCTCAGCCTCCACCCACCACCATCCTCAGCCTCCACCCACCACCACCCTCAGCCTCCACCCACCACCCACCAGCCCAGGTAAGAGTGTGGTGAGTGTAATAGGAGAACAGAATGTGGGCTCGAACGCGTGTCATATCATCACTCTCCAAGCTTACTGAAAAATGAAAAAAATTATGTCCTAAAATATTACATGTGTGTGTCATTTCTAGTGTAAAATAAAAATTTTGTCCTTGATACACATATCGTTCCTTATTATATTTAATTTTGACTTTAACAATTAATTTTTTTTAAGATTTTAAGTATTCCACACATGACATAGCGAATTAAGAACATCTATATGCCAATAAATTCCAGTAAACAAGTTTGTCAAACGAGCCTATCAATTTTTGCTTGATATACGCATGTTCCCCCAAAATGTCTAAATCACGTAGATTAGTAGCCAGCAATGACGACCCGCACGAAAAAAGCGACAGAGAATAAATATCGATTATCCAATGAACAAATCCACAAGGGCCGTGACGAGGATTCGAACATGCGTCCGGGAGCATCCCAGACACTGCCTTAATCGACTGAGCTACGACAGGGTAAAAGAGTTGAAACCGAAGGCCCTTGCGGATTTGTTCATTTGATGCATCACGTTAGTGTGATCTCTGTGTGTGATCGATTATCGACCTAAGCAATGATGGAGAGAAAACGGAAGCCATCAATGTCTACCACTACGAGAATGGCTTATATGTTCCAATAATATGCTCCTGGTCCCTCTTCTACTCTCTGGGCGGGAGGGGGCGGAAATGCGGCAGTTTTTAACGCTCTTCTATAACAGGAGACGCGTGTTTTATAGCAACTTTCTTCATAAATTGCTGCCGAAATATCACTCAAACTTTATTGACGGAGTGAGATGAGACATTTGTCGGCGTTGGAAGATGTTAGAGCGAGAAATTCTGCTCCGTCAGGATCTATTGGTCGGGTGGGAGGAAGGGGATGTAAGGGGCTCCCCCGGGGTACACTATGGGTCGTGTTGAGCGCCGGTGGCACCAAACTCTTCAGAAAACGTCACAACAGAAATCCGGGCGAGGGTTAACCGTTCAACGGCGAGGAGTTAACGGTTAAACAGGTTTGGGTTTGGTTTTTGTATCGATGGTTTTATTCTCGACTCAAAATTGGGGCTGCAGAGTTCGATTCTCGGGCGACACAGAAATGATTTGGCACGTTATCTTTCACTTAATGCCTCTGTTCACCTAGCAGCAAATAGGTACTCGGGAGTTAGCCAACTGTTGTGGGGGGTTGTATCCTGGGGAATTTCAATAGTTCGACCTTGGTGGGGGGGGGGGGGGCGGGAGACCTCGATTTAAGCTAAAAGTATATATACATAATTATATACACAGGCCCTCTGTTCCCGGTAAAATCAATTACATATAATGTTTACATGTGAATGACGGAGTATTTATCTAAATGGGCTTTCGGGTGAGCGCAGTTCTTGGGACCCATCCTTTTATGCGCAGTTAAAGAAATGTAGTTACTGACCACTTAAATGCAGTCACGTAGTCTGTATTTACTAAGGAGTCTACAAGCTCCGAGGAACGTTAGGAGGTGATAACCAGCCAATGTGATTATTGTTATAGAAGACTTCATAGAGCTCGAGAGCTCGTAGACTCTTTATTAAATGCTGCTCGTATAGGAGAGGCTCGTCTACCTGCTCTGTGATTCCTGGAGCTGCTTTTCAGCACAGGATTTCCTGAAACTATGGTGAGATATATTTTTAACATCCACTGTTGATTGTTGCCTCTTTCTCACTCTTATAGTGAAAACGCATAACGGGCTCTTAAGTGAGTTGTTTTCTGGTCGTGGAAAGGAGCTGGAGACAGACACGAATTATTGTTTAGGGAACACAGGCCTATATGCTAGGCATTCAGGGATGCAGTGTGAGAGATCACGACCCAGTTCCTGTTCATAGATTGTGCTCCACCAAGGTTCTTCATGCTCTACCGATTCTATGAAATTTCAGCCCTGTCTACGGCTGTAACGCCAGGGGCCTAGTGTGTGTGTGTGTGTGTGTGTGTGTGTGTGTGCGTGTGTGTGTGTGTGTGTGTGTGTGTGTGTGTGTGTGTGTGTGTGTGTGTGTGTGTGTGTGTGTGTGTGTGTGTGTGTGTGTGTGTGTGGGTGGTCGATGTCCAACCGTTTTCAGTTTTGGAGACTGTCGAACGTGCCTTCTGACATTTCCATGGCTTTTCTGTGTCTAGTGTCTATTCGTGTTCTTGTCATTCTCAGGTCAAACAGTTTGTGCCCATTTTTTTCAGCATCCTAGAAAAACTTCCATGTCGTTATCATGTCACCTATGTTCCATATATTTTTCAATGCGTTCTCGTCTCATAGCTCAGTCCAGAGAGTTTAGGGACAAATAATGCTGCAAGACTATGAATATTGACTAGATTTGTCGAGATTTTACAAGTTTGATTTAAAACAAAGACTAATTAGTCTAGCATTGATTCATATTCTGTATTAACGTGTAAAATACTTCGTGTTTTAGTTCCTCACGATGAGGAGCTAACAGTATGAGAGCTTCTCCGACGCTGCTGATGTCATCTTGTCAATGTGTATCAGGTCTTTCCAAGACACTTTTCTATTTCTGAATCATTGTTAT
The DNA here is from genome assembly GCF_020424385.1 of Procambarus clarkii. NCBI lineage: Eukaryota > Metazoa > Arthropoda > Malacostraca > Decapoda > Cambaridae > Procambarus > Procambarus clarkii. The sequence continues at coordinate 16,709 of NW_025570781.1, forward strand.
CAAAGAACACAAGCCGGTTTATTAGATATGTATTCTCTAAACTCGAGTTTGTTCTTATTATGGAGTATGTGCCTGTAAAGTGATACACAAGATGCATGTGTATAAGACACAGGCCTAATTTATTCCCATTTTCATATATAAGGGAGGTATACAATGTAGACCAGACCATACACTAGAAAGTGAAGGGACGACAATGTTTCGGTCCGTCCTGGACCATTCTCAAGGCGATTGTGTGATTCGATTCAAGTCGATTCACACAATCGACTTGAGAATGGTCCAGGACGGACCGAAACGTCGTCGTCCCTTCACTTTCTAGTGTGAGGTCTGGTCAACATATTTCAGCCACGTTATTGTGACTCATCACCTGCGCAGGTATATACTGTAATTTACTTATCCACTGAGATACTGCATAATCTCGTAGTCTGTCCACTCAGCAATTGTCTAATCCTCAGGACTTTTAAATATTAGCATACTCTCATTTCCAGTATACTATTATGCTGACCCATTCATCCCATTCTGCTACCTATTACCCTTCCGCCTTCTACCAGCACACCCATCCTTAACATACCCTTAACAACCCACCCACCTACTCTCCCATTAACAACCTAACAACCAACGTAACCTCCACACACTGGATGATAACAAACCAACACACGCCAACCATTTTTTTTTAGTCCATAATATTGGAACGTCTGAGAGGCGCTATCATCATAACGGGTGGTTGACAGCCTTGCAAAAGGCTACCCGCTGCAATATCCCATGTCTGCCTGTTTTACGCCCGATTCATCAATA
>NW_025570781.1:22500-95000 GCF_020424385.1 Procambarus clarkii
GCCAATCCTTAACTAAACGCGTCTGTTTACCCCGCAGTGATGAGGTACCTGGTTTCTAGCGATTGGCGCGCAGTATTCCAGGGAGAAACTAATGACCAAGACATACCGAGAGCTGTAGGAAGGGGAAGCTCTCAGCCTGCTAACAGGAATCGGCAGTCGTCTGTCCCTGTACCCATCTGTGAAAAAAAAATGCAGAATAATAACCGCAAAAATCGACAATTCTTCGCCAAAGAACGCCAAAGTTTTCGCTTAGTTTCACGACCGTTCACTCTGCCAAATCGTAGGGGGATAAAAAATCCTCTTAAGTAGCGCTAAGAAAAGTTGATCGAAACTTTGTGAGACTAAAACTTTACTGTGGATCGATATTACGTGAGACGAGTACGAAGGTAAGTGAAGGCAAGGTTCGTAGGAGTGAATAAGGGTTCGAGAAGTAGGAAAGAAGGGTTTAAGATGTAGGGAAGGAAGGTCTGAAAAGCAGGGAAGAAGAAGAACAAGCTTAAGGGAATGGATACGATAGAAAGCTTGAGTCAGAGGTAAAGAGGGAGAGGTGAAAGAGAGGGATTGAGAGGGAGGGGGAGAAGAAGGGGTTGATATAAAAGATGGAGAGGGAGTTTGGCTGGGAGGGTGGTATAAGAAATACGACAAGCAGGAAGAGGAGTGAAGAAAGTATACATTTCTTAGCTGAATTATACACTACGTTTTACTATGTATACCTAACTTTAATACAGTTCCTGTTCTAGTATGCATATCTGCATTTAAAACACTTAGCAATGCAACGTATACGTATACGATATATATACGTATAAGGTATACGATCTAGTCTCCAAACATACACATTCCTCGCTATTACACATGCCTCCAGATTACACATGCCTCCAGATTACACATGCCTCCAGATTACACATGCCTCCAGATTACACATGTCCCCAGATTACATATGTGTCCAATAAGCTAATATCTGGATATCGGTGAAAGGATTGCTTCCTGCCTTCGGCAATATTATCGATAAAATGGCCTCGGAGGCCACTCAGATATCCGAGGCGTGCAAAGGCCACGTTGCACCAGTCTTGTGATGCAGGCTGCTACTTTTCCCTTGCAATGGCTCGCTTGTGATGTTCTCTTTGGTCTTTGGTTTCATGCTTTGGTACAAGCATGAAAACTTGGACATTGAAAGCTGATGGGATTCATTTGAGCATAAATAAGTATTTTTCTCTCTCGTTTACTTTGACTTTCTGTCTCTCTTTGTCTCTCTTTCTGTCTCTCTCTCTGTCTCTCTTTGTCTTTCTCTATCTTTCTCTGTCTCTCTCTGTCTTTCTCTGTCTCTCTCTGTCTCTCTCTGTCTCTCTCTGTCTCTCTCTCTCTGTCTCTCTGTCTGTCTGTCTCTCTCTCTCTCTCTCTCTCTCTCTCTCTCTCTCTCTCTCTCTCTCTCTCTCTCTCTCTCTCTCTCTCTCTCTCTCTCTCTCTCTCTCTCTCTCTCTCTCTCTCTCTCTCTCTCTCTCTCTTGCCTAACCTTATTCCACCACCTGTGACGCTGAAAGGAGGCTGACAGCCAATATTATAACACCATTACCCCCGAGAAGACGAAGGTTTACCCATGATATATAAATTGTACGCCCAGGTTCGTCAATCCCCCTCCCCCCACATACGCTAATGTGTGCGCATAGTATACTCTATATTGAGTTAAATTTATACTGTTTGCTCTGGTATATTAACAGTCTATGCACAGGTATGTCTAGAGTATTTTGCCCCGGTCAGTCAAAACTATGTGAAGGAGACATTCTAAATTGTTTATAGACGTGATGGGATACCCAGCCGTACTCGGGTCTACAGGGTGATTGGGTTCTGTCTATCGACTCTCCCTATATTCCTAGCACCCTCCCCATTTTTCTAACACCCTCACCATCTCCCCAACATCCTCCCCATCTTCCTAACACCCTCCCCATCTTCCCAACACCCTCCCCATCTTTCTAACACCCTCTCCATCTTCCTAACACCCTCCCCATCTTCCTAACACCCTCCCCATCTCCCCAACACACTCCCCATCTCCCTAACACCCTCCCCATCTTTCTAACACCCTTCCCATCTTCCTAACACCCTCTCCATCTTCCTAACACCCCTCCCCATCTCCCCCAACACCCCTCCTTATCTTCCTAACACTCTCTCCATCTCCCCAACACCCTCCCTATCTCCCCAAGTGCACAACTATTTTGTCTCCACCCATACTAAACCTCCCAACTACCCTCTCACATACACCCCTTCCATCTACCCCCTCCCCCATCCACTCACCTCTTCCATTTACCCATACATGCAGCCTGGGCAGGGCGAGACAGCTACGGGCGCAGCATTACACCCGATACCTCTGTTCACCTAGCAGTAATTAGGAACTTCGCTGTTTGTCAACCGCGGTGGGTCTGGTTTCTGAAAAGTTGTTGGATACCAATCATATTCAAGAAAATTTCGTTCGCCTCCACCCAAAAAGAAAATCGGAAACCCTCCTCCATCACTGGAACGATTTTCACTACAACCTCCACACTGTAGCCAAATGATTGCCCTTCACGCGGGGAAGGGGGATCGGCCAATTTCCTTCCTCCCCCCTTATGACATTCCACACACACTCACCCATCACCCTACAAAGTTTAGTGAAGCTGACGTCTAAGTATCTGGCGTATAATCTCAGAAAAGCAAAACGGAATTCTGTTTTATAGGTATAGATGAGAGCCTGTACGAAACGCTTCCGTTCAAGAGGCTGAATGAGATAATGGGCTGAAGGGGTTGTACGAGACTCTTCATTTTCAAGAGGTTGAATGAATGAGCGTCCCTGTCACTTAAGTGATGGTTTGCTGACAAGCAATCTCATTCTCGTTAGACTCAGCTCACTGTTAAACGAACACTGTGATCAGAGAGAGTTCGATCCAGACTGCTCTTGGAATCTCCTGACGCTTCAGATCTGATCACAAAATGTTCATTGCTTCTAAATACTTCCTTAACAAAAAAAAGAGTTCTAAAGAGTCGTGTCTTTAAGTAATGTTTAATACAAACGGACGATAAAACTTCAGAGAGTTGTGCGTCACGTTTCAGACACTGGCGATGGAGTCTCTACACTGAGGGGAATAATGCTGATGGACTGGATCGTCTTAAGGAGTGGCTAGTGGAGTGGATTGTATGTTTGAATTAGATTGTCTGATGAAGTGATTCGTCTGATGGATTGATTACATCTATGGACTGGCTCTCCAGATGGGCTGCCTCGCCTAATGGGCTGGCGAACTTTCAAGAGAGAAAATGGTAAAACCTGTTTTATCATTCATCATCTTTTCCCTTCTCCTTATCCCTCTGTCCCATCTTGCTTCACAGCCTGTAGATGCACGCTACACGAAGAAGCCGATATGATCAGCCTTTTATGAGTTTTATGACAGAACATCAGTAATGGAGAGATAGGGAAGAGGGGGGAGAAGGGGTTCTGCAACCCTTCACACACACACACACACACACACACACACACACACACACACACACACACACACACACACACACACACACACACACACACACGCACACGCACACGCACACGCAGGCCTCATAAAAAAACATACTATTCTGGTATAGGTCGCATACTGACACGCACAGTGACCACGGTGCGTATGTGAGTAATTTCCGCACAGAAACCATGAATTACAAAGAGGAGGGAAAGACTGTGTGATCGTCCGCACGTGCATGGTAGTGCTTGCTTAAGAGAGAGAGGTACTCACTTTCATAGTAGTGCTTGCGTAAGAGAGGTACTCACTTTCATGGTAGTGCTTGCGTAAGAGAGGTACTCACTTTCATGGTAGTGCTTGCGTAAGAGATGGGAATATTCGGCGTTGCCCAAGTCGATCCTTTAAGATTGCGCCATGGGGGTTGATCCCTCTTAACGGGAGGGGGGGGGTTAATGGGCCGACCCTAACTTGCTATAACAAGCCCCCCCCCCATCCCTATACCCACCAATCACCCTGCAAATTTTAATGAGGCTAGCCATACACATCTGATTTCCATCCTTAGTCTCTGTAAAAAAGAGACTTAGTCTCTGTTCCATGTAAAAAATATACATATATACATAAATTCATTCATGGATACCTATATATATTCAAAATTAGAAAATTATAATGTATTAATAATTATTAAATGCAAATACCACAAATTATATATATATAAAAAGTGGACGGAAATCACCACTTCATTAATCACAAAAAGATATTGATATTAATATTAAGTTTTTAGAACACAAAGGTTAATAATTTGTCCTCAAAATGATTTACATAAATGTAATTTGAATAACCAAAATCGCATATTATTCTCCTGGTAACATCAGTGATAACATCAGTGATAACATCAGTGATAACATCAGTGATAACATCAGTGATAACATCAGTGATAAAAAATTCCATAAATGTAATGATTAATATCTCTTTTTAGAGAGCCATGGATCAATTTGGAAATAATTCAACTCATTTAAATACAAATTAGCAATAATAGGGATGAAAATACATGCGTTTCACTACTTAGCCTCGACTATTAATATTAATCATACTAAGCTATCACCACTACCACTGCTGCTACTACTACTACTACTACTACTAGTACTTTTCCTACCACAAGTACTACGTCTTCATGCACTCTGACTACCATGGTAGGGAAAGCCTTATCTTGAGGTTATCTTGAGATGATTTCGGGGCTTTTAGTGTCCCCGCGGCCTGATCCTCGACCAGGCCTCCACCCCCAGGAAGCAGCCCGTGACAGCTGACTAACACCCAGGTACCTATTTTACTGCTAGGTAACAGGGGCATAGGGTGAAAGAAACTCTGCCCATTGTTTCTCGCCGGCGCCTGGGATCGATCCCAGGACCACAGGATCACAAGTCCAGCGTGCTGTCCGCTCGGCCGACCGGCTCCCCCTTATGTCCATTAGTTTCCCTGGAACACGACCCACCAATCAATTAACAACCTGGGGCCAGATTCAAGAAGCATTTACGCAGGTACTTACGAACGTGTACATCTTTCCTCAATCTTTGACAACTTTGGTTACATTTATTGAACAGTTTACAAGCATGAAAACTTCCAAATCAACTGTTGTTATTGTTATAAACAGCCTTTTGGTGCTTCGGAGCTCATTAACTGTTTAATAATTGTAAACAAAGCCGCCAAAGATTGAGAAAAGATGTACAGGTTCGTAAGTGCTTGCATAACTGCTTCGTGAATCTGGCCCTAACAAAGGTGTGTTGAAAATGCCTTTTTTTATGCATGAATGTGTTGCTTCTATGTAGCAGCTGTCGCTGAAAAAGCTACATAAATGTCAGTATTTTTTACATACAAAATCCTATAATTTTGTTAAAAAAAATAATCTCAGGTGGTTTGGTTTGGTGTTGGGTTGAGGACTCATCAACCTGGGAGGAATATTAATATCATGCCAATAGCAGTCTGACCAGCCAGGAAACGTACTCAAGTCCTGCACTATGTTCAGAACAAAAGGCATAATGTATATAGTGAATTTTTCATAGAGAAATGTGGCTTCTATCCCGTTGATCATATCTAATATTATGTTGTACGTAAGCCTCTGCATGTGATTTATGAGAAGGTCCAGTATAGAGCCCAGCAACCCATTAAATACAAACGGGCTCACCATAGCCTGTGCTACTTGGAACTTTTTGTTCCAGGTAGTGAATCTTTAACAACAACAGCAACCCATCACTAGTGAGATAAAAAAAAATAATGGATCCCTCCACTACAACTTAAGTACACTTTTGCTAACTCGTTGTTTTCCGTATCATCCCCTACAAATATTGGTACAAAATTTTCAAGTTTGTCAACACTGTAGTTGATTTATCTAAGCTTTTCTCAACTAATTCGGTCGTCTTATTATTTGTATGTTTCTACATATTCAGCTAATGCAGATGTTTACCAATTATAGTCTTTAATTGCCCCTCCTGGCAGATAAGGGGTTAATTGTACTGTTGTGGAGACTTCAGGTGGTACAGTCATTGAGCTTATAGATGACTGTAGGTTATATTGTACATTTACAGTCTAAAGGACAACTCCATTCTGCTTGGATCTGAATACCCTCTATCAGGCAATATTTGGGACTCTCCCTCAATTAAACTGGATTTAACGAACCACTTGCTGTTAGACAAAATGATAATAGATTTCTCAGTGTGAGAGGCGAGTGTGTCATGACTGCTTCTTGCACTTCGGCATTGCAATATGTTGACCAAACCACACACTAGAAATTGAAGGGACGACGACGTTTAGGTCTATCCTAGACCATTCACAATCGACTTGAGAATGGTCCAGGTCGGACCGAAACGTCGTTGTTCCTTCAGTTTCTAGTGTGTGGTTTGGTCAAAATATTTCAGCCACGTTTTTGTAACTCCTCGTCTGCATTGCAGTGTGTATCTTCCTCCAAAGAGCCCCAGTTAATGGCAAAATGAATCGAAGTGCATTGTATACAGGGCCAAGTGTATCACAGAACAGCGTTTGTAAGACCAAGTGTATCATTGTATAACACAACCAAGTGATGCATGGTTCGTTTATACGACCGAGTGAGTCAGTGTTGTTTATACATAACTGATTCATGGTATAATGTATCCACGGCCAGGTATATCACATGGGCGTATGCCCACACACTAAGGCACTTGCACTCGATATGTGAAAACGTTATTTATTGTATGCATTGATATAATAATCTGGCACTCGACAATATAACAGAATCTTAGCAAAGTTGTTCTGCTGAGATAGCTCCAAAAACGACGTCAGTGCTGTCCCTCTGAGAGTTTTTTAGCTAGCTGATGGTCGAACGACGGCCTGGTGTCTTGCAGATCGGGGTTCGATCCCAATGGTTCTAGGGGATGAATACCGTTCCTTCACCTCGTCCTCAAATCCTAGTTCCTATTCTTTCTTCATACTGAGGTATCACGTCTCCTGATAATGACTCAATACACTCACAAGTGCATGGCAGTTTAGAGGAGTTGTTTATTCTCCAAATTGCCTCAGTGTTGCTCCCGTACCTAACACATTATTGAAGGTCTCACCTCAGTGCAAGCTTTATCTTGCTTGTATCGAAGTCCAACCCGTTCTCACACTAGGCTGTTTAAAGCAGCGGCCGTCCTCCCCAGACGCATTCATCAATTGAAACATACTGTGTATTAAAAATTGATTTGTTCTCATATATAAATTAATATTCTTATACATAAAAATTATATGAATAGATTGGTGAAGGTTAGGTTAGGTTAGGTGCTTGGGTTCTGTTGGTAATTATTTGTATTTATAAGTTCATGGGTGAAGCATTTAGAGAATTGTGGTTCGAACAGAGGACATGAGCGAAGCACTTGTTCCGGATGTGTTCAGACGTCATCAGTTGTGAGTTGTGTGTAAACCGATTTTCATTCACAAACCGGGGGTTTGGCGGCTGGATTAAAGAGCTTGGATCATTGTATACGAGGACGTGTTGCGAAGTCTCCACCGAAGATCGAATGCAAAGATCAAATTTCAAAATGGGGAGAGTTTGAATCTTTCCCAGGGATTTAAACCCTCAATAGTTGCCTAACTCCCGGTTACCTATTTACTGCTAGATGAAGAGAGGCCCCTATTGGGTGAACGGAAACTTGGCCAACTCAGGAGCCGCCGACTACTAGTATGAAAACGAGATCAACTATACTACGAGACTCCGGTCTTTTTTCCTGTCATTGCAAACGATTTGTTGATGCACCTTAATGCAGCTGCAACGCTCAACGTTTATGAGAGTCTTGGAATCCTATGGCATCTATCCGTCTCCTTCTCTCGTGCCTAATTTTACGGTCAGTTCATTGTCTACTGGACATCTTACCTTGTATAAGGTATATCTTTTATAGTCTCGGCTTTTCTCAGAAGATTCCTTTGAAGTCTTTAAGTGCATTTTCTACCTTTCAAGTCTGCCAAATTTGAGTTGAGGAGTCAGAGTGGACGATGCAATTTCTCCTTCAACTTCACCCCCCTTACCCCCCCCGTCCTATCCCAAATCCTTATCCTGACCCCTTCCAAGTGCTCTACAGTCGTAATGGCTCGGCGTTTTTCCCTGATAATTCCCTCCCTCCTTCACAGGGAAATCAGACAGCGTTGGATCGATTTTAGGGACAGAAATTCTGCTCTTTTAAGAGTATCAATCTAGCTGGATCGGATATTTTTTCCCCGCCAATATACTACTTTTTTGGGGGGATCGAAGCAAAATGTGTAATATGTGTGCATCATCAGAGTGGACACTGACGCAACTACATCCAAATACTCTAAAAATGTCACCCTTTTGGCTGATGACGACCGAGAGTGTAATCTATTTCAGTTGGAAACCCCCTGGTCAACCAATCAGGACGGTCCTATGATATTAACCCTGACAGCAAGCAGCTCGCCTTTAATTTCTGGCCATGTTGCGCCAGCATGTTGCGAAGGTGTTCTGACCTGTGCCTAATTAAGTAACAAAAAAAAGGAGTATCCTAGGTATATTTACACGAGATTCGTGAACAGCTAGAGCTGAGGACTGAGGCACCAAATTACAAGTTTCGTCGTGTTTCAACGATTCCCGTCGTTCTCTACAGTCTGTCATATGTATACACGCGTCCAGCAGCTTGGGGGGGTTGGTGCGGCGACGGTATTGCGTCTTGCAGGGTCGGCGTTCGATCCCTTGTACTCCAGGGGGGGTCTGACATCATTCCTTGGACCTGGATGGGGTTCTGTGAGTTCCTCTACTCCCCGAGCCACTAGGCTTGGCATGTGAGAGCTTGGGGGGGAGTATTGCGCAGGTCCACATATCCACTACTCGGTTGGTCTGGCACTTCTTGCAGAAAAATGTCTGTTTTTTCTTTAAGACCTCCACTTCGCCCTTAAGTCCCAGCTTCTTGTCCTCAAGTCCCAGCTCCTTGTCCTCAAGTCCCAGCTCCTTGTCCTCAAGTCCCAGCTCCTTGTCCTCAAGTCCCAGCTCCTTGTCCTCAAGTCCCAGCTCCTTGTCCTCAAGTCCCAGCTCCTTGTCCTCAAGTCCCAGCTCCTTGTCCTCAAGTCCCAGTCCTGGTAATATACACCATACTAGTTTAGCATCTTCTCTTCATATAATTTGCTTTCTAAATTTCTCTTGGTTGATTGGAAAAAAAAGAGACGTCTTCCATTCTCAATCTTGGCATACGTGAGCCACAAGATGCTTGTGGTTCAACCAAACTGATTGGTACTTCCTGCGTTCTATTTTACACTGTAGGCATAGAATATACTGTATATATACATAGAAGTATACTGTAAGCTTTAAGTTTTGTTTTTCTGTAGGTCTAGACATATGTTACTTTGTATTCTATGTGTATAAATTTTCACTGTTATGTAGGACAAAGTGATTTTTTCACTTCGTAGACCTAGGCAAAGCTTCATTAGTGTATTCACTAATGAAGCTATTCATTAGTGAATTAATTGTATTCACTAATGAAGCTATTCATTAGTGAATACACTATTAACTTCATTAGTTCGGTAGTAGAGTCGGAATTGTTCTCGACTCATAATCGGAAATTCCGGGCTCGAATCCCGGGCGGAAAAAGAAATGGTTGGGGGCGTTTTCTATCAAGTAATGGTTCTGTTCACCGAGCAATAATTACGTACCCAGGAGTTAGTCAGCTAGTTGTAGGGGAGGATGGGGTTGCATCCTAGGGAGGAGTCCCCACATTCTACCTTGTGGGGACTTTGATATAAGCCTAACATGTACATATACACAGGCTGCCTGTCCCCCCGACCAAATGAACTAATATTTTTACATTTCTTCTTACTGCAGGTAACACCGACGAGAGGGGAGTTCTCCCATGATTGGGGGGAATGTTACCATCGAGATGAATGAACATGAACAATGAATGAACAATGTTCAATGAAAATGTTCTACCAACACTTGACCGGAGAACATGAACAGGTAGGGCAGTGAACCACTGGATAAGTGACGTCTCCGCAACTTCTTGAAACGTCTCTTTTGCAATGCATCATTTCCACTCACATGTAGAATTTCTAATGATTGCTATTGCTGTTTTGTTGCGTGGGAGAGGATAGTTGTGGGCGTGGGGGGAGGGTAGTTGTGGGCGTGGGGGGAGGGTAGTTGTGGGCGTGGGGGGAGGGTAGTTGTGGGCGTGCGGAGGGTAGTTGTGGGCGTGGGGGAGGGTAGTTGTGGGCGTGCGGAGGGTAGTTGTGGGCGTGGGGGAGGGTAGTTGTGGGCGTGGGGGAGGGTAGTTGTGTGGGGAGGGTAGTTGTGGGCGTGGGGGAGGGGGTAGTTGTGGGCGTGGGGGAGGGTAGTTGTGGGCGTGGGGGAGGGGGTAGTTGTGGGCGTGGGAGAGGGGGTAGTTTTGGGCGTGGGGGAGGGTAGTTGTGGGCGTGGGGAGGGTAGTTGTGGGCGTGGGGAGGGTAGTTGTGGGCGTGGGGAGGGTAGTTGTGGGCGTGGGGGGAGGGTAGTTGTGGGCGTGGGGGAGGGTAGTTGTGGGCGTGGGGGGAGGGTAGTTGTGGGCGTGGGGGGAGGGTAGTTGTGGGCGTGGGGGGAGGGTAGTTGTGGGCGTGGGGAGGATAGTTGTGGGCGTGGAGAGGGTAGTTGTGGGCGTGGGGAGGGTAGCTGTGGGGAGGGTAGTTGTGGGCGTGGGGAGGGTAGTTGTGGGCGTGGGGAGGATAGTGGCAGACATGGGGAGGGTAGTGGCCGGCGTGGGGGAGGGCGGGGAGTAGTGAGCCTGCGCGGGTCGCCCCGATGATGGGGTGGCGGCGGCAGGCGGCAGTGTGGGGCCGCCGCCGGTCGTGTTCTGGTTGTGCTGTGCGTCGCTCTGTGCCATCGCTGACCGCCGCTGCCACCACAACACACACACACACACACACACACACACCCCAGTCACCCCCACCACAACCACAACCATGGAGGTCGACACCCACCACATAACCCCATCGCTCAACGACTGCTATCAATCGCACGATAACTAAACACGCTAGCTCGCTATCCCCAGGGCGAACTGATCCCTCAGTTCGGAGGTATGAAAGGTACTCTGGAACATGTACTTTATGGATTATCGGATATCGTAACTGGTGATAACACCTCCCATGTTAGACCGGGATAACTCCTCGCCTCTTAGTCGCTTTGGGGTACAAAAAAATGGACAAAAATTCCATTAGAAATGAAAGTTGAAATAGCTGTGTGCTTGTGAAACTACCAATACTGCAACCATTCCAAATTGGCTTGGGAGTCGTTGTGGGGAGTGCCAAGTGGTAGTGTTTGTGGTAGTGACGGCTGGTCAAAGGTTGTGCGGTCGATGGTGGAACAAACTAGAGTGCCAAGGACTGGCCTGTTGGCACTTAGGCACCCCAGAGCTAACAGCTGACACTGATTAGTGTGACGAGGTCGGGTGGCGATTCTTGACGAAATTCTGTTCTCTGTTAATGTGATAGAAAAAAAAGAGCACGGTACCCTGCCCTTCACCACCTCCAAGCCTTCCCACCCCCCTCCTCTACCCCACATATACGCGCGCACGCACGCGCGGACACACACACACACACACACACACACACACACACACACACACACACACACACACACACACACACACACACACACACACACACACACCAACCGTTGCTTCCGTTGTTGTTATAGAGCTGTTATACAACACCCCCCCCCCCACCCTTAGTTATACATGTCAGTTTAATATAACGTATAAACGGAAGTAGCCGCCTTCAATAAAAACACTGTGTAAGATGAAAATCTGGTGCGGATGTTGTTATAGAAACAGCTGATGAATCTCTGGCCCTCAAGATGCAGCATCCAAGGGAACCAGTCACCCTCTATTTCGGAAAAGTCATTTAGTTTTCTCACTGAGGAAGATTCAGGACGCCTAAATTACCGGAGAGCTGCAGGAAACACCGATCAGGACGGAAGCCGTGCATGGGAACATCGTGCAAGATGGCAGCGTGCAAATAGCATCAAGAAGTCCGCATAGACAGAATGTAAATTCTTCTTCCTGCAAATTGAAAAAGAGCAAGAAAGTTTCTCGTCGGAAACTCGTTCCCCCTGTGTTTTCTTCCGCCTGCTTTTCCATCTCCTGTTTTCTATGTTTCACGCTCGTTTCCGTGTTTCTCGACGCTGGTACTAAGCCTCTCCCCCGCCTCCAGTGACAAATGAATGTTAAAAGAAGAAGCGAATAACGAAACCTAGTGAATTAATAGTGGTGTTGCGTGTTATGAAGGTAGTGAACCCTTGCTCAAAGAATTGTTGCTTTTACCCAAAACTTTCACGTGTTAGCCCAGAGAGAGAGCACTAGTGGACCCTAACTCGGAAACTGAGGCGATCATTCACTTGAGAGAAAGTTTCTACCCTGAGTTGTGAAGATCTCTCTAGGTAATAGAGAGATCTTTCCCCCCCAATAAGAAATTTGGTTTAAGTGGAACTATCTTTATCAGTGCCGCCTATATCATTTTTCATAGTTAGTCTATGTAATTAAACTCAGAAGTGGATCACCTTATTAAGCTCTAACATACTGCATTGCTTCTAGAAAAGGGACATCGAGAAGGCACATCTTTCTCTCTCACGGTAATAAATGCTTTGTCAGTGATAGAAAAAAAAGTTCTAAGCATGAACGAGTTTTCATAAATAGACGGAAAATACCTCAAGAAAAAATCGTACAGGAGTTGTGAAGTCCTTTCGTCGTGTTCATGAGGCGAGTGTTGAGCTGTTTATATATATGGCAAAAAAATGACAGTTTTGCGTGTTGACTGACTAGTGTGTTAGAATAACTCGTCTCGTAACTACTGAAAACGTTTTCACGGATGACCCAAAACTGCCCAGTTGAAATGCAGTCTTTTACAAGCTATAAAGACTAACTAACGAATCGGGAAACTATCGTAAACAAATCGCCGCTGTCTACCAATCACCTTGTAGATACGAGGCACAAACTAACGAATCAATGAAGAAAAAGTCATAAACAAAACTTTAAACTCCTAAACTATACAATCAATTCCAAGAAAAGTTCACCAACAATCCATTAACCACAATCATCAATCACCATTGTGAGTGGGGCGATCGACGAAGACACTCAATCCTGGGTAACAAGATCGAGCAAAATAGAAGGGAGATAAACATCCAACTTTAGGGACTCCTGTCCTTCGAGACAGCAATGGCGTGGACGGGGAGAGGTGTAGTGGACTGAAGCACTGGCGCGGGCGTGAGACAGCCTCCGTGGGCGTGGTAGCCGAGTCGCTTGGGCCATGAGGGCGGCCGAAATGGGCGGGGTCCTGCTGCTACCTTACCTGGCTACTCTCTTCCTTCTCCTCTACCCCATTGAGACTCACGCCCGCAAGAAGGTTGATGTTTATGTGGCCGGCTTCTTCCCGGTAAGTACCTGTGTATATTACCTCGGGGTACCTGTGTATATTACCTCGTGGTACCTGTGTATATTACCTCGGGGTACCTGTGTATATTACCTCAAGGTACCTGTGGGTATGGACCCCGGGAGTGGCTTCTAATCGACGGGCGGTATCACAGTAGTCGAGTGACTTATCTAAGCTCTGTTTGTAGTCATGTGGTTGTGATTCTGCAAGCTTCAGGTTGTGAATATTGTGTGGTTGAATGTTGAAGGCACCTGAGAACTTTGCTTGTGGGAGGCATGGCTTTTTTGGTGGGGGTTTTGTACTGCTTGTTTGGTTGTGTGGTTGGTGTTTAGTTTGTTTAAATGACCGTGAATGCCGGTGATGTTTTGGTAGCCTGTCGTCAAGTTCCTTCGGGTTTGGATGCTGTCTGAAGATTATGTTGTTGGTAAGGTTTGGTTGTGATTACATTATGGTTGTAATTTCATTATCCTACATTAGCGGTTTTCTTGAGGCCGTGTTGTGGGTGTCATTAGATTACATTGTGGTTGTGGATCAATTAGAATTTTGTTATGGTTGTGAGACATTATATAATGGTTACTAAGGTAAAAATATTGTTCCGATCAAGGTATATTTTTGCTGTGATAATGTACTTCACAACTTATTTACAATTATGCTGTAACAAATGTGTGTGTTTATATATAATATTTTATTTATTACGTATCTATGGTTGTGGTTATCTTCTGCCACTTGAGCGCCCTAATTATAGCATGGTTGTGAGAGTAATGGGTTGTAATTGAGGTACAATTATATATTGAATGGGCAAGATGTTGTGTGTTTAGTCTGCTCTGTGGCTGAATTGTGATTGCTGCTAATTTATGATAATTAAACTGTTGAATGAATTATGAAATGTGAGCTGGTGAGAGCTGCTCTGAAGGCAGTTGTGAAAACTGTTCTGAATGCACTTATAACTTACATTCTGAATGTAGTTGTAAACGCTTCTCAGAATCCACTTAAAATTATGCTCCGAATGCAGTTGTAAATGCTGTCTGAAAGGGAATTTCAAATGCTGTCCGGGATGCAGATGATAAAATATTAAAATTTTGTTTATATATGCATTAATAAAGTTGAAAATGAAACTTTGAAAACTAATACATGTCGGCACCTAAATAAATGCTGTTGTGAATGCACTTAGGATTGCCTTCACAAATTTAAAATATAAATTCAATCGCGAATGAAGTTGTGAATGAAATCGCGATATGCAGATGTACCCAATGTCGACTCATATTAAGTATGCCTTGTCATACCTCTCATACCTCTCTATGAGAAGTATGATTAGATATGATCTTTGATTGTAAGTGTGGGGTTGAGGTTTTGAGATTGTAACTAATTGTTGTTACAATTACTAAACAATTACTGCCACTTCCTGAAAGTGTAAACATCTCATAATAGTTTTAGTTTGTGATTTGTTTTCTTTTGTAGTTTTATAAATTGGTGGTTGTTAGTAGTTGTGGTTATGATTTTTTTTAAGTTGTAATGGGTATACATTGTAATTCTTGGTCATTCTTGTAGTTCAAACATTTGTGGTTGTTGTGGTTGTCAGAAAAGGGTTGTTAGTCATGATAATTAGTAGTTGTAGTGGATGTTAATAGAGTTGTGGATTTGATTTATGGTAATATTAGTTGTAGAGGATACGATTGTGAGTGGATTGTTGTGGATGGAGTTGCTATGGGTGGGGTTGTTGAGGAAACGGGTTGTTGTTGAAGATGGTGGTGTTGTGTGTGGAGTTTTTTTATACAAGTGATTTGGTTGTAGAAGAAACATTTGTCCAAATAGCTATTGCGGTCGTAGTTCTTTGGTTGTATTTTTTTATTTTTGGCTGTATAAATATAAGTGTTGTTGTCATTACTGCTGTACTGCGTTGGGATTAATATCCCTATCGTTAAGAAAAATTAATTCGCATCATATGGTTACGTTCCAGAAGGTTGTAGTTGCTGGTGTTAGTTGGTATACAACCGTGTGTACGGTTGTATCTGGTTGTAGTGATTGTTTAACTGTTCATGTCCTTGAACAACGGAGGTTGTGATATATAATCGTGGTTGGTTCTATTGTTGTAATGATTGAAAATTGTGGGGTTGTGGGAGGTGAAGCAGGGTTTTGTGTGGTAGTGACGTGTGTGTGTGTGTGTGTGTGTGTGTGTGTGTGTGTGTGTGTGTGTGTGTGTGTGTGTGTGTGTGCTTGGATGGATGGTTGTGGTTGTATGTATGTTAGTTATGTATGGTTGTATGTACGAGGGTAGCAGTTATATATGGTGACGCGGTTGAAATGTGAGTGTAGCTCCCATTATACAGCATGTATATGACATTGTATGTGTGTACATACAATGTTTATATATATATATATTATATATATATATATATATATATATATATATATATATATATATATATATATATAACTGAAAACTCACACCCCAGAAGTGACTCGAACCATACTCCCACAACTGGTATGTACAGGGACGCCTTAATCCGCTTGACCATCACGACCGGACAATAAGGAAGTGATAGCCGAGGCTATATGAACCACTTCCCCGCCGGCACTCGGATGGTAATCTTGGGCATAGCATTTTATCAAATCACCTCATTCTTTGGGGCACACGTGAGGAACACAAATGCAAACAAGCCTGAATGGTCCCAGGACTATATACAACTGAAAACTCACACCCCAGAAGTGACTCGAACCCATACTCCCACAACTGGTATGTACAGGGACGCCTTAATCCGCTTGACCATCACGACCGGACAATAAGGAAGTGATAGCCGAGGCTATATGAACCACTTCCCCGCCGGCACTCGGATGGTAATCTTGGGCATAGCATTTTATCAAATCACCTCATTCTTTGGGGCACACGTGAGGAACACAAATGCAAACAAGCCTGAATGGTCCCCAGGACTATATACAACTGAAAACTCACACCCCAGAAGTGACTCGAACCCATACTCCCACAACTGGTATGTACAGGGACGCCTTAATCCGCTTGACCATCACGACCGGACAATAAGGAAACTCTGGGGTGTGAGTTTTCAGTTGTATATAGTCCTGGGGACCATTCAGGCTTGTTTGCATTTGTGTTCCTCACGTGTGCCCCAAAGAATGAGGTGATTTGATAAAATGCTATGCCCAAGATTACCATCCGAGTGCCGGCGGGGAAGTGGTTCATATAGCCTCGGCTATCACTTCCTTATTGTCCGGTCGTGATGGTCAAGCGGATTAAGTCGTCCCTGTACATACCAGTTGTGGGAGTATGGGTTCGAGTCACTTCTGGGGTGTGAGTTTTCAGTTGTATATAGTCCTGGGGACCATTCAGGCTTGTTTGCATTTGTGTTCCTCACGTGTGCCCCAAAGAATGAGGTGATTTGATAAAATGCTATGCCCAAGATTACCATCCGAGTGCCGGCGGGGAAGTGGTTCATATAGCCTCGGCTATCACTTCCTTATTGTCCGGTCGTGATGGTCAAGCGGATTAAGGCGTCCCTGTACATACCAGTTGTGGGAGTATGGGTTCGAGTCACTTCTGGGGTGTGAGTTTTCAGTTGTATATAGTCCTGGGGACCATTCAGGCTTGTTTGCATTTGTGTTCCTCACGTGTGCCCCAAAGAATGAGGTGATTTGATAAAATGCTATGCCCAAGATTACCATCCGAGTGCCGGCGGGGAAGTGGTTCATATAGCCTCGGCTATCACTTCCTTATTGTCCGGTCGTGATGGTCAAGCGGATTAAGGCGTCCCTGTACATACCAGTTGTGGGAGTATGGGTTCGAGTCACTTCTGGGGTGTGAGTTTTCAGTTGTATATAGTCCTGGGGACCATTCAGGCTTGTTTGCATTTGTGTTCCTCACGTGTGCCCCAAAGAATGAGGTGATTTGATAAAATGCTATGCCCAAGATTACCATCCGAGTGCCGGCGGGGAAGTGGTTCATATAGCCTCGGCTATCACTTCCTTATTGTCCGGTCGTGATGGTCAAGCGGATTAAGGCGTCCCTGTACATACCAGTTGTGGGAGTATGGGTTCGAGTCACTTCTGGGGTGTGAGTTTTCAGTTGTATATAGTCCTGGGGACCATTCAGGCTTGTTTGCATTTGTGTTCCTCACGTGTGCCCCAAAGAATGAGGTGATTTGATAAAATGCTATGCCCAAGATTACCATCCGAGTGCCGGCGGGGAAGTGGTTCATATAGCCTCGGCTATCACTTCCTTATTGTCCGGTCGTGATGGTCAAGCGGATTAAGGCGTCCCTGTACATACCAGTTGTGGGAGTATGGGTTCGAGTCACTTCTGGGGTGTGAGTTTTCAGTTGTATATAGTCCTGGGGACCATTCAGGCTTGTTTGCATTTGTGTTCCTCACGTGTGCCCCAAAGAATGAGGTGATTTGATAAAATGCTATGCCCAAGATTACCATCCGAGTGCCGGCGGGGAAGTGGTTCATATAGCCTCGGCTATCACTTCCTTATTGTCCGGTCGTGATGGTCAAGCGGATTAAGGCGTCCCTGTACATACCAGTTGTGGGAGTATGGGTTCGAGTCACTTCTGGGGTGTGAGTTTTCAGTTGTATATAGTCCTGGGGACCATTCAGGCTTGTTTGCATATATATATATATATATATATATATATATATATATATATATATATATATATATATATATATATATACATTGTATGTGTATGTATATATACAGTTGTATATGACCTGTGTTAGATTCGGATATGATTCGTGTGGCTGTTGTGGTGGACACTGACGCGGTTGTATTAGAAAAGCAAGTGACAGTTTGTGGGCTGTTTTGGGAGGTCGAAACGTAACAACACTTTTGTGCGTTGACCAATCCACACACTAGAAAATGAACGGACGACGACGTTTCGGTCCGTTCTGAACCATTCTCAAGTCGATTGTTAGCTCGGAATCCCCACTCGACTTGAGAATGGTCCATGACGGACCGAAACGTCGTCGTCCCTTCACCTTCTAGTGTGTGGTCTGGTCAACTTACTTCAGCCACGTTATTGTGACTCATCGCCTACAACACTCTTGTGCCTGGTGTTGATTTTTGATTGCTTGTACTTCTAAAACTTTAGGAAAATAGCTAATATTTTCCCTGCTTCGCACTTTGCTTTGACTTTTGTCTAAGACAGCTCAGGGGAAGACATCTTGAAGGTACCGGAAGGGTGCCGGCGATATGTCAACGGTAATAATTAACGAGTCTGCAGCGTTCAATACCCTTTAAGACGTCTTCGTTTAAGCTGTCTTAGACAAAGTTCAAAGCAAGGAGTGGTAGAAGTAATAGTTGGTTTCTAAACTTCAGAAGCATAAGCAGTCAAAAAAATACAGTCTTTACTAATGGAAAATAATCAATACATAGTGGGATGTATTTGGCTGTTGTGGTTACCTCGAGATCCTCTACTTCGGTAGAATTTGAGAATCGTCTGGCTTCTAACTACCACTGAGGCAATGATTAAGAGGATACTAACGACAGTAGAGGTGGGTTGGTCGTATGGTTCTGTGTGACCAATATAACCTCAATTTTGAATATTGGCTACCGTAATTCTCTCAGAGAGTTGTATTCATTTTCTCTTATATATTTTTATTTCGTGCACCTTGTATAGTGTGTGTGCGTGTGTGTGTGAGTGTGTGTGCGCGTGTGTGTGTGTGTGTGTGTGTGTGCGTGTGTGTGTGAGTGTGTGTGCGCGTGTGTGTGTGTGTGTGTTTGGGAAGTTTGTCTGAAGTTCATTGTTACCCTGATTGTTTCTCTCATTTGGGTCAGACATGTAGTATTTGGTATCGCCTGTGTGTGTGTGTGTGTGTGTTTGTGCCTCTTTTCCTGCATATGTGTATCTAATTCCAAATACAGTACCGCTCCATTCCATTAAATATAACAAACATATCACAAACACGTATCTCACTGTTCATACGTCACAAATCCCCACATCATTCATAGATAATTACAAGGCAGTATAACATGTCCGACAAAAGTATAATTTACTTCTACACACATAAAGCAACACCAAAATTACTGTGTTTATCAACGCTTGTATTAATACAGTAGAGAATACAATTGGTTATGGCAATGCTGTGTATGGGCCTATGGGGGAAAAATATTAGAATTTTATAATCGATAATCGTAATTACTCGCGATTTATACATGTATACACATATATTTACATTGATAATTGTCTTAATTTTCATTTTGTTGTAATTTTTGGTTTACATTTTGTAAAACTGTTTGTTGTAAATGATCTAATTGTTGAATTATGTTGACCAGACCACACACTAGAAAATGAAGGGACGACGACGTTTCGGTCCGTCCTGGACCATTCTCAAGTCGAGTGTCGACTTCTTGTTGAATTAGTTTGAATTTGTTCCTCGTTTAGGTTTGTTATTCAACTTTTGTGGTGGTTTAAGTGTTTTCCTTGTTGCAAAAAAAATTAAAGCATTATATATAGTTTTAAGAGTTTTGGTGATGTCCTTTAAATTTTTTAAATTTTGCCCCGAGGGGCGAGTTTACTGGGCAGCGCCACTCATCTTGTGAGTGGACACACCGCCATAGTGACAGTATTGGGCAGCGCCACTCATCTTGTGAGTGGACACACCGCCAGAGCAGCATGTACAACACTCCCCAATAGGAAGAAAACCCGCTGGGTTGTTCATCCTGTCACTTGTACCTGCCTTGTTGGTGGTATTTTTGCTAAACATGTTAAATACAAACGAAAAATTTGGATTCTGATGTTTAAACCATTTTTTTGTTTATTGCAGTCTGTTAATTAAATATTTATTTCTGCTTATTTTCGGAGTTTATTATTCACTATATTATTAAAGTAGTATTATTTATTCATTCTATATGTATTAAATATATATTTATACATATGTATTATAAATATAAGTATATAATATATTCACTATGCATTACAAATGCAACATTCAATATCATTTATTTATTAAAGATTCGTTGCGTTTAATCCATAATTTACATTCATTATTTATTGATAGATTACATTCATTCACCCTCATTATTACTTAATTCATTAAGCATTCATTATTCAGACAGCCAGTAGAACCAATTTCAATTCATCTAATAAAATCGAATAATGTTATTCATTCTCTTTTGCTGTATTCAAGATGGCTTGAGAATGGTAATTGACAGACATCATAATGGGTTTTGAAATTTGAGTGACCATAAAACTGATAATCGGGAAATATGGAAAAATGAAGGATTGGGAATTTGGGATAAATTGGGAAAAAGATATAAAGGTGGGACAGAACTGGGGAATTGAGGGTATATTGAACAAGATTAGGGGTCAACATTAACTATGCTGCACCTAGCGCTGCAGCATATTTTAACGCTAGTCTCACATACGTGGTTAAAAAGTTACCAGAAATGCGTATGTTGCTGATGACACTTTATTGATACGCGCTTTCCGGTGACAGATCAACTTGTCCGCTCCACTAATAGGTCGCTTTTGTTACGTTATCGTGACAGTCACATATGCAGCCTATTAGGTAATCGCTCACAAATATCTACGTTCTCTACGCACCGGACTAGACAGGTTAAGTGGGTTGTTCGAGTTCGCACGTTTCTGGTTAGGTCAGGAGACAGGTAAACTAAACAGGTGAAGGAACAGGTAAACTAAACAGGTGAAGGAACAGGTAAACTAAACAGGTGGGCGGTAGGTAAACTAAACAGGTGGGGGACAGGTAAAGTAAACAGATGGGGACAGATAAACTAAACAGGTGGGGGCAGGTAAACTAAACAGGTGGGGCAGGTAAACTAAACAGGTGGGGGACAGGTAAATTAACAGGTGGGGGGCAGGTAAACTAAACAGGTGGGGGACAGGTAAACTAAACAGGTGGGGGACAGGTAAACTAAACAGGTGGGGGGACAGGTAAACTAAACAGGTGGGGGACAGGTAAAGTAAACAGGTGGGGACAGGTAAACTAAACAGGTGGGGGCAGGTAAACTAAACAGGTGGGGCAGGTAAACTAAACAGATGGGCGGCAGGTAAACTAAACAGGTGGGCGGCAGGTAAACTAAACAGGTGGGGGACAGGTAAACTAAACAGGTGGGGGGACAGGTAAACTAAACAGGTGGGGGGACAGGTAAAGTAAACAGGCGGGGGACAGGTAAACTAAACAGGTGGGGGACAGGTAAACTAAACAGGTGGGGTCAGGTAAACTAAACAGGTGGGGGACAGGTAAACTAAACAGGTGGGGGACAGGTAAACTAAACAGGTGGGGGGACAGGTAAACTAAACAGGTGGGGGGACAGGTAAAGTAAACAGGTGGGGGACAGGTAAACTAAACAGATGGGGGACAGGTAAACCAAACAGGTGGGTGTAATGATCTGGGGCTCAGATCATTGGTTCTCCCTTCTCCCCTCTTTTCCCTCCCCTTCTCCCCTCCGTTCCTTCTCCCTCTCCCCTCCTTCCTTCTCCCCTCCCCGTGGCCGTCATTCGTCTCCTCCTCTTCCCCCCCCCCTGTCGCCCATTTGTCAGGGTCAAGAGGTTGACCTGAGGGTAGGGTGGTCGTGGATACCTTGGCTTCTCCCACTCAATTCCCCACTCAGATATTTCCCTCTCCACCCCCTCTCATCCCTCTCTGTCCCTCTCAGCAGCGGCCTTCCCCATACCAGGCAGAGTCAAATGTCCCTACTCCTATCTTAGAGGAGACAGGCTTGAACATAAATTATCAGTTTTGTAAACATTGCTCGCAGGTGCCTGGGCTCCATAGACGCGCCTTGTCCCTCTTCTCTTTAGCTGGGGAGAGCTGACTCAATCTTCAGAAATTCATGTAGCTTTCCACGACAGATCAGTGAAGGTGATTGGCCTGAGGTCTGGCTCTCTAGGGCCAATAAGGACTTGGCCCTTATCTCAGGCCAATCACCTTCACTGATCTGTCGTGGAAAGCTACATGAATTTCTGAAGATTGAGTCAGCTCTCCCCAGCTAAAGAGAAGAGGGACAAGGCGCGTCTATGGAGCCCAGGCACCTGCGAGCAATGTTTACAAAACTGATAATTTATGTTCAAGCCTGTCTCCTCTAAGATAGGAGTAGGGACATTTGACTCTGCCTGGTATGGGGAAGGCCGCTGCTGAGAGGGACAGAGAGGGATGAGAGGGGGGTGGAGAGGGAAATATCTGAGTGGGGAATTGAGTGGGAGAAGCCAAGGTATCCACGACCACCCTACCCTCAGGTCAACCTCTTGACCCTGACAAATGGGCGACAGGGGGGGGGAAGAGGCGGAGACGAATGACGGCCACGGGGAGGGGAGAAGGAAGGAGGGGAGAGGGAGAAGGAAAGGAGGGGAGAAGGGGAGGGAAAAGAGGGGAGAAGGGAGAACCAATGATCTGAGCCCATTCTCCCCTCTTTTCCCTCCCCTTCTCCCCTCCTTTCCTTCTCCCTCTCCCCTCCTTCCTTCTCCCCTCCCCTTGACCGTCATTCGTCTCCTCCTCTTCCCCCCCCCCTGTCGCCCATTTGTCAGGGTCAAGAGGTTGACCTGAGGGTAGGGTGGTCGTGGATACCTTGGCTTCTCCCACTCAATTCCCCACTCAGATATTTCCCTCTCCACCCCCCTCTCATCCCTCTCTGTCCCTCTCAGCAGCGGCCTTCCCCATACCAGGCAGAGTCAAATGTCCCTACTCCTATCTTAGAGGAGACAGGCTTGAACATAAATTATCAGTTTTGTAAACATTGCTCGCAGGTGCCTGGGCTCCATAGACGCGCCTTGTCCCTCTTCTCTTTAGCTGGGGAGAGCTGACTCAATCTTCAGAAATTCATGTAGCTTTCCACGACAGATCAGTGAAGGTGATTGGCCTGAGATAAGGGCCAAGTCCTTATTGGCCCTAGAGAGCCAGACCTCAGGCCTACGTGTTAAATGGTTGGCCAGGGCCAAAATAATGGGTGGAGCCCTGGGGCTGTAGTAGATGGTGGGAGGAGTAATCCTTCCCAGCAATAAGTTGGAAAAACTAAATTTCATTAGTGTGTCTTGGGAGTGTATTAGGAACAGGGCCGCAAGCCCGTATCCTCGGGGCTGAGGGCAGCCATCAACATCTTGGCCGTGGTGCGGGTATTTAAGGTATAGTGCACTTGAGTTTTGTGTCCTCGGTAAATATCCATTGTGCCTCTAGGGAAATAGAACAGGTTATGTCTTCAAATTGTCTTAATTTACATGTTTCATAAAATAAATTGTATAGCTTGTCCAGTGGTATTCACTTAACTCCCCTTTGATATTTTTTGCTACTTTGTCATTTTTAGGTGTTGTATTGGAAGCCCCCATGTTCTCCTACTATTAATAGATACTAAAGTTGCCCTTGGATTTAAATTAGTAACGTAAATTACACAAACTAATTCTTCAAAATTTATTTCTGAAGTTCATATTACCCGGAGTCCCATGGTTACTGATTCCTTGCCTTCCTGGGGGATCGGTGACAGACACATTCAGGTATGGTTGGTCGGGAAGGTGGTGGCAGTGCTTTAATGGTTTTTATTTTATAATTAGTAATAAGCGAATAACCCTTGTCCTTGGTGTATCTTCCTCATTTAATATTCCTCTTATATACGTGGCAGTCCAGTGAGGGGTCATGCTGGACTGTAACAGCGTTAAGCTGGGGTATTGAGTGAAGAGAGACGGAGAATTACAACAGAGAGCGTATAGTACGATCACGAGAGATAACAAGATAACAGGATTAATACTGGGAAACATTGGGTTATTACAATAAAGGCCGCGGTTATTACGGCAGGGTAAGCGGTCGTTACAATGGTGGCAGCGGTGGGATACAACAATCCATCAAGACTGTTTGGTGAGCGATAAGAAGAGGTGACCCCGGGTTCCTGTTAGCGGGGTCCACCTGAGCTGACAGCCGCCAGCTGTCAGCTGTCACTCAAGTCAGGTGCGGGTAGTACGAGACCCCTGTACTGTCCGTAGTTGGCCGAGGCCGGAAATGGAACTTCCAGACGACCAGGATCTTCAAGCAACATGAGGTAGTCGCCGGAATCTACAGCAACGAAATGTCAACAGGAACGAACGAGAAAATATTTATAGAAAAGTTTCATATACAAATAAACGCTATTAATATAGTAAACTGTGGTAACTCGGAACAGTTCAACTTTTAATTTTCCATCTGATAGTAAGCACCTATACACCTTCGGAAAGTCCTCTGGACCAGTATTAAATGTTGAAAACTAGAACTAGTGAAATAGAGAAATAAATCTAGAAAGTGAACATTAGAAAATGACCCTGTCTCTAGATAAGTTGTATGAGTAAACTGGTTTGAGAACCATCTAGTAGGGTCTCTAGAAACGTTGATCAGTGGGAAACTTTATCTAGATTTTTCTAGATCCTAGATACTGATAGTTATACATATATTTTTTTTAATTTTTTTTTGTGGTTTACTGAACAATAAGGGTGTGGTACACAGTCTGACAAATGTGTTCACCCGCTGTTGTTGTGGACTTGAATATGAACTCTGGGATATTAGGAGTTGGAGGAACTTATATCCAGAGTGTTGTTGTTGGTTAAGGGACATGTCTGTGGACATTGAATTTTTTTTAATAATAAAAATATTTCTGTGTCTTTTCTTTAGATTTTAAGATTGGGATGCGCTGTGGTGGACAGTTGCCACAGGTGTGGAGTGGAACACTAGGTCCCTGAGAGGTAGTGTTCTTCCATGTTGATATAATTTTATAATTTTGTTATTTTTTAATGACACTGATTTTTTTTTTAATGTGTTGTGTGATGTGTTTGATCTTTATTCCGGGTGGAATACTGGGATAGCTGAAGGCTATCAGCTGATTTTAGCTAGTTAGTAATTGTTAGGTTGGGATTTCTCCAGTTATTTGTTACTATATCAAGACAGGTATAGGATATTTTGTCTTCCAGGTAGTTGGAAGGGTACGGGCTGCATCCAGGTGGACAGCCAGGATTATAGGGACGGTCTCTGTCCTTATGTTTTATGAATTATTACTGTTGTGTTGATAGGTATAAATACATGCTGGAGCACACCTTTTGGGTGTGCCGTTATTGTTGTTGGAGCATTGTATGGAATTAGTTAGGATTAGATAATTTCTTTTGTTTTGAGGCATTGGTTTAAAATAGCGTTGGGTTAAAAATGTTGTTTTTGGAGTTAATGGTTAGGGTAGGGCAGGATTTCTGGATAAGAAAAGTGTGTGTAACTTGCTTTACACACAAATTTCTTAATTTCCGAGGAGGGGGAGTTGTAATGATCTGGGGCTCAGATCATTGGTTCTCCCTTCTCCCCTCTTTTCCCTCCCCTTCTCCCCTCCTTTCCTTCTCCCTCTCCCCTCCTTCCTTCTCCCCTCCCCTTGGCCGTCATTCGTCTCCTCCTCTTCCCCCCCCCCCTGTCGCCCATTTGTCAGGGTCAAGAGGTTGACCTGAGGGTAGGGTGGTCGTGGATACCTTGGCTTCTCCCACTCAATTCCCCACTCAGATATTTCCCTCTCCACCCCCCTCTCATCCCTCTCTGTCCCTCTCAGCAGCGGCCTTCCCCATACCAGGCAGAGTCAAATGTCCCTACTCCTATCTTAGAGGAGACAGGCTTGAACATAAATTATCAGTTTTGTAAACATTGCTCGCAGGTGCCTGGGCTCCATAGACGCGCCTTGTCCCTCTTCTCTTTAGCTGGGGAGAGCTGACTCAATCTTCAGAAATTCATGTAGCTTTCCACGACAGATCAGTGAAGGTGATTGGCCTGAGATAAGGGCCAAGTCCTTATTGGCCCTAGAGAGCCAGACCTCAGGCCTACGTGTTAAATGGTTGGCCAGGGCCAAAATAATGGGTGGAGCCCTGGGGCTGTAGTAGATGGTGGGAGGAGTAATCCTTCCCAGCAATAAGTTGGAAAAACTAAATTTCATTAGTGTGTCTTGGGAGTGTATTAGGAACAGGGCCGCAAGCCCGTATCCTCGGGGCTGAGGGCAGCCATCAACATCTTGGCCGTGGTGCGGGTATTTAAGGTATAGTGCACTTGAGTTTTGTGTCCTCGGTAAATATCCATTGTGCCTCTAGGGAAATAGAACAGGTTATGTCTTCAAATTGTCTTAATTTACATGTTTCATAAAATAAATTGTATAGCTTGTCCAGTGGTATTCACTTAACTCCCCTTTGATATTTTTTGCTACTTTGTCATTTTTAGGTGTTGTATTGGAAGCCCCCATGTTCTCCTACTATTAATAGATACTAAAGTTGCCCTTGGATTTAAATTAGTAACGTAAATTACACAAACTAATTCTTCAAAATTTATTTCTGAAGTTCATATTACCCGGAGTCCCATGGTTACTGATTCCTTGCCTTCCTGGGGGATCGGTGACAGACACATTCAGGTATGGTTGGTCGGGAAGGTGGTGGCAGTGCTTTAATGGTTTTTATTTTATAATTAGTAATAAGCGAATAACCCTTGTCCTTGGTGTATCTTCCTCATTTAATATTCCTCTTATATACGTGGCAGTCCAGTGAGGGGTCATGCTGGACTGTAACAGCGTTAAGCTGGGGTATTGAGTGAAGAGAGACGGAGAATTACAACAGAGAGCGTATAGTACGATCACGAGAGATAACAAGATAACAGGATTAATACTGGGGAACATTGGGTTATTACAATAGAGGCCGCGGTTATTACGGCAGAGGGTAAGCGGTCGTTACATGGGGACAGGTAAACTAAACAGGTGGGGGACAGGTAAACTAAACAGGTGGGGGACAGGTAAACTAAACAGGTGGGGGGACAGGTAAAGTAAACAGGTAGAGGACAGGTAAGGCTATCTACTCCCAGGCTCTTTTACTTCTCTGACTCTTAAACTTGTCTCAATTGTGTATTGATCCCCTTCTTCCTTCCTCTTATCGTCCCTCTCTCTTCCTCTTATCTCCTCTTATCTCTCTTCACACTCCAACCACACTCCATTCCAATAGCAAAGGTGAATTCTAATGGCTATTTTTCTATTTCTGTATTGAGATACTCGAGAAGCTGAATGCAGTTTTATCTTTGTTTAGCTGACTACTTCTCATTCTATCTTCTCTCGCATCTTCTGAGTCTGACACACACACACACACTCAAGTGTGACTTAGATCTCTTCAGAGCACTTGTGATGTTCAAGTTCTTATGTCAGGCTCTTGTGGGGCTCTTTTTTTACTGTGGTGTGTCAAAATGTCTTTCGGTGTGGCACCGTGTCAAAAAGTTTTGCTGAGTGAGGTACAGTGTCAGAGGTTTTTCTTGTGTGGTACAGTGTCAAAGACTTTCTTGTAGTCTAAGAAAACGCAGCCCACTTTGTTGCTCGGTCGGTGTCATCCTAATTGTATGCGTTTGTTGGTGTGTGTGTGTGTGTGTGTGTGTGTGTGTGTGTGTGTGTGTGTGTGTGTGTGTGTGTGTGTGTGTGTGTTTGAGGGAAGTGTATGTTTACAAGGAACATGTTTGCAGGAACACACACACACACACACACACACACACACACACACACACACACACACACACACACACACACACACACACACACACACACACATACAGTGTAGATATGATAGAGTCCAATAGACTCAGGAACCTCTACACCAGTTGATTGACGGTTCAGACGCGGGACCAAAGAGCCAGAGCTCAACCCCCGCAAGCACAAATAGCTAGGTACAAATAGGTAACTACACACACACGTAGCACCATTTCCCTTCTTTCCTCCGGCTCACCTAACCCCTTTTCTTAAAAAATCTGTCCCTTTCTACCATTCCTTTCATCTACTTTTCCGCAAAATTTATATCCTACCTTCCCTCTTGTCTAGCTCTTCCCCTATTTCGCTTTATATTTCTGTCTTTGCCTCTCCCTTTCTCTTCTCCCTCCTCTACTGCCTTTCTAACGAGATTGGTGCAGAAGAAGTTGCGAGAGAAGATGGGAATTGGGGAGAAAAGATGTCGGGAGAGGGGATATAGGCACGGGGTGATTAAAGAAGAGAGGGGAGAAGAGGGTAGAGTGGAGAGAGAGCGGGAGAGGATAGAAGACATCTAAGGTTCAGAAAATGAAAATAAAATGGAGACCGGATAGGAAGAGGATGCTGAGAGGGGGAAGGAGAGAGAGAGAGAGAGAGAGAGAGAGAGAGAGAGAGAGAGAGAGAGAGAGAGAGAGAGAGAGAGAGAGAGAGAGAGAGAGAGAGAGAGAGAGAGAGAGAGAGAGAGAGAGAGAGAGAGAGAGAGAGAGAGATGGTTGGAAAGATTGTTTCAGTGTCCATTTGTTAGAAACTGGCTGATCCTTGACTTAATATATTTTTCTCTTCTGGTTTATTTCCTCATTCCTCCTCCTCGTGTTCTCTCTCTCTCTCTCTCTCTCTCTCTCTCTCTCTCTCTCTCTCTCTCTCTCTCTCTCTCTGTCCAGTCAGCCACCAGACGCACACATCACACATGGAGTGTGTGTGTGTGTGTTCACTGTGGAGCAAACAGAATAGGATAGGCAGGAGGCCCAGTGTCCCTAACTTGCATACCATGCAAGCTGATGGAGACGATTGTTCGAAAAAAACTAGTGAAACATCTGGATCAAAAGAATTTGTTAACACAACCTCAACATGGGTTCAGGGATGGAAAATCATGCCTTACAGGATTAATTTAATTCTATGACCGAGCAACACAAATTAGGCAAGATAGAGAGGGCTGAGCAGACTGCATATTTTTTGGATTGCCAGAAAGCCTTTGACACAGTACCACATAAGAGACTGATGCACAAGCTGGAGATGCAGGCGGGAGTGAAAGGGAAGGTACTCCACTGGATAAGGGAGTACCTAAGCAACAGAAGACAGCGAGTCACTGTGAGGGGTGAGGTCTCAGATTGGCGAGGCGTCATCAGTGGAGTCCCGCAGGATTTAGTCCTTGGACCTTTATTGTTTATGATATATGTAAATGATCTCCCAGAGAGTATAGAATGTTCCTCTCATTGTTTGCTGACAATGCAACAAATATGAGGAGGATTAAGACAGAGGAAGATAGTATGAAGCTACAAGATGACCTGAACAAACTGAATGAATGGTCCAACAAATGGCTACTAAAGTTCAAACCGTGTAAATGTAAAGTAATGAAACTAGGCGGCAGAAACAGGAGGCCAGACAAAGGATACCGAATGGGAGAACTACCCTTTGTCTACCCTTTCAATTCCCTCAGATTTTTGTATGTTGTGAACATGTTTCCCCGAGCTCTTCTGTCTTTCAGCGATGTCAGGTGTAATTCACGCAGCCTTTCCTCGTAACTCATGCCTCTTAGTTCTGGGACTATTTAGTGGCATACTTCTGAACTTTCTCCAACTTCGTCTTGTGCTTGACAAGGTACGGGCTCCATGCTGGGGCCGCATACTCCAGAATTGCTTCTACATATGTGGCATACAAGGTTCTGAATGATTCCGTACCCTGAATGGTGGGTGTGAGTGCATTAAAGTGAAGTATTTCTATATTGAAAGGAAATTAACAACGGTTAGAAAGTCGGACCCAAGAGCTAATAGCTCGATCCTGCAGACACAAACACACACAGACACACACACACACACACACACACCACACACACACACACAGACACACACACACACACACACACACACACACACACACACACACACACACACACACACACACACACACACACACACACACACACTACTTTCTCCCCAGAGGGACTTTCTTTGTTCGCAACTGGAGATTGCTGTTTTTTTTATTTGTTCTGCTTGTTTTCCACTGTCTTTGTTCAGCGCCAGTAGTCTCAGGATTTCCCAACATCTCTAGAGTTCACAATTTCATACAAATATTGCATTGATTTTTTTGGTAACAAACATCTCGAATTTTTTTTAAGTTGAATTTTTTTTGGCTTTTAATGCTTATTTTTTAATGTTTTCATGACGCACCGACATTGATTATCTGTGTGTGTGTGTGTGTGTGTGTGTGTGTGTGTGTGTGTGTGTGTGTGTGTGTGTTCCTGTCCTTATGGCTTCCTGTCTGCGTCTCTCTCTCTCCTGTACACTAATAAAATATAGAATAGCACATTGTGCTTTGGGAGTAGTTTAAACCCGTTATGAAAGCTCTTACGTGAGGAATATTGCTTCGACATGTTGATACCGGGTACGTGCACTGCTGATACATGGCCTATCCGAATATACTCAGATGATAGCCGGTATAACATAATATGCCTTTGTAAATATTTAGAGATATCGCTGTGCAATCGATGGCAGTAGTTTATATAATTAATTGAAAAAAAAATATTTTATGCAAGATTTTAATTCGCTATTGGTATAGTGAGGATAAAAAAAATTGTCATCCATAATATAACCAAATATAACCTCATTTGCATTTATAAATAATGAGTTTATTATTTTTACCACAAACGACTCATTGTTCTAGTGTGTGTGTGTATGTAAGTGTGAAAATGTATGTGAAAATAAGTGTGTATGTGAAAGTGAGTTTGTGGGAAAGTGTATGTATATATATATATATATATATATATATATATATATATATATATGTGTGTGTGTGTGTGTGTGTGTGTGTGTGTGTGTGTGTGTGTGTGTGTGTGTGTGTGAGTGTGTGTGTGTGAGTGTGTGTGCGTATGTGTGTGTGTTTTGTATCTCCTTGGTGTATAACACTATTCTTTTTCAAAAGCTACAGTATTAATATATTTACGTGTATACAGCAAGAACAGAATATTAAATAGCCATCAGCATCAGAGTATATTCCGTGGAGGGCGAGTATGAGGTAGTATAACCTGTAAAAAGAGCTATAAAAACATAATGAACGAGGGTATAACGCAGAAAGCTGTTGAATCATAATAGAAGGGCATATAACGCCATAAAGATATACTAGAATGCCATACGAGCGAGTATGCTTTGTTGCTGGCTTAGTATAGTATAGCCAGGCAGGTATAACGCTGTAAAAGACGTTGATATAGGACGTTTGTATACTGTGTGGGTGTTGATTTTCATATAACTTTCATATAACTTTCATATAACCCAGCTTATATCCACTTTACACATATATTGGAATAGAAGAGAGGATATATAAGTGAATATGTCGGGATGTGTTAGAAATGTGTTTTAACTAACACTTGTTACAAGCGGTCTTTCTTAGCGTGGTCATAATTGATCTTTGTGGTGTGATGGTCTTGCAAGATGGTCTTTGCAAGATGGTCTTTGCAAGCTTAAGCTACGTTCTCAAGTCTTCCGTTACGAAAAGAGTATAACCTTGGGAGGGCGAGGTATATTGATCGACCGAACGCATACCACGACTTCTCCTCCTCCCTTTCCAAACACACAAACTAGCGGACCGCGTTTGGGATTCGCCGTCGACAGACCTGGGTTCGATTCCCTGCGGAAGCTGAAACAAATGAGTAGGGGTTACTTTCAACTGATGCCTCTGGTCACCTAGTAGTAAATAGGGATCTGGGAGGAAGCTGATGCCTGCTACATACCGGGTGTGTATACTCACCTAGTTGTACTTACCTAGTTGTGCTTGCGGGGGTTGAGCTCTGGCTCTTTGGTCCCACCTCTTAACTGTCAATCAACTGGTGTTCAGATTCCTGAGCCTACTGGCCTCTATCGTATCTACATTTGAAAGATCATGTGTGTGTGTGTGTACTCACCTATTTGTACTCATCTATTTGTGCTTGCAGGATCGCGCATTGACTCTTGGATTCCACCTTTCTAGCCATCGGTTGTTTACAGCAATGACTCCTGTCCCTTCTTTTTCTAGTATCATCAGGTTCAGTTCCTTCAGGCGCTCTTCATACCCCATCCCTCGTAACTCCGGAACGAGTCTCGTTGCAAACTTCTGAACCTTTTCCAGTTTCCTTATGTGTTTCTTCAGATGGGGACTCCATGATGGGGCGGCATACTCTAAGACTGGCCTCGCGTAGGCAGTGTAAAGCGCCCTAAATGCCTCCTTACTTAGGTTTCTGTGTGTGTGTGTGTGTGTGTGTGTGTGTGTGTGTGTGTGTGTGTGTGTGTGTGTGTGTGTGTGTGTGTGTGTGTAGGGAGGATGGGGCGTGCGTGCGTGTGAGAGAGATAAATATTTAAAGTTGACATGATAGGGAAAAATAGGTCGGGAATCGGTAAATTAGACACAAGATGGTTAAAGAGCCTGGGGTTCAGGCAGCCCATCCTCCTAAAGGTTTCCCATCGTCAAGAAACTGTCGTATTGAAGTGGCCTTATCCTAACCTACCATAGGACCCAAAACAGAAAACGGGGCAGTATATCCATTTCACGAACTGCCGCCATTTTCTAATACGACAATTTTTGGCTTTATGTACGTCAAAATGCGACGTTGTATGAGGAGTCCGGGTTGCATCAGGAGCTAGCAGCTTAGTCCTGTGAGAACAAATATTAACTACAAATTTGTAAAATTTCCACACGCACACACTTGCTATAGATATCTCTGATAGGCGTCTTAACTTTTCCCCCTTTCTCTAGTAGCCGCTTCTGTCCCCTTATCCTGCAATATCCTCCCCCAGCCTCAGAAGGACTCCTTGCTCTGACCCCCAGAAGCGTCCCCATCCCTTTCCCGCTCCCCAGCAGCGTTCTCTTCCATCTCCTTTCTTTGTTCTTTCCCAAAAAACTCCCCCAATAGTCCACCCTTGGGAGTAGCTGCTCTGGTGTGTCTCAATGTTCGTCTTTCCTTCACTCCTTCCCTTTCACACACACACACACACACACACACACACACACACACACACACACACACACACACACACACACACACACACACACACACACACACACACACACACACACACACCACACACACACACACACACACACACACACACACACACACACACACACACACACACACACACACACCAGGGACCACTGGCAGCTGAAATTCCACACTGTATCTTGGAGACAACCATCAAGAGGAGCAAAGTTTTCACACCATTTATCCTGAGTACCTCGTCTCTCCTTCTATCTTCTGTTTCTCTCATTTCTCTCTTTTCATATCGCCTTCTCTTTTACCTTCCTTTCAGCCATTCTCTTTTTGAACCTGTTTAATCGTGTTTGTAATCGCTTTAAATGATGAAAACTTCTGAGAATTGGTGTATATCTGACATAATCATTTTCGGTTTTCCATTTGGCTCCTTGTTTCCTCTCTCTATCACTCTTCTTCGTTGAATTAGAGGAGAATGGGACGAGAACAATGGGTGTTTTACTGGAGATAAATGTAATGCAGTTTGTCTGCGCCAATGTTTGCAAAACCAGCAGCCAAAGACCCCTTGGGATGGTCATCAGTATTGATCTCCAGAGCCCGATGCTGGGGAACCCGAGTGTAAACCATGCCATCCACTTGCAATGGTTGCCACACCGAAGGCCTTCCTTGTTTTAGGGTCGGCGTTCGATGCACGATGGTTCTAGTGGCTGGGTGTCGTTCCGTCATTTCGTTCTCGATCCCATCTCCTTATCCTCATATATCAGTTCTTTATTCTCATATACCTGCTCCTTATCCTCATATACCTGCTCCTTATCCTCATATACCTGCTCCTTATCCTCATATACCAGATTCTTATCCTCATATACCCGCTTTTTGTCCTTATTTACTAGCTCCTTGTCTTCATGTACCAGCTCCTTATCCTCATATACCAGTTCCGTATCCTCATATACGAGCTCCTTATCCTCATATACGAGCTCCTTATCATCATATGCGAGCTCCTTATCCTAAAATTCCTTTCGTGCTGTGTGATTGGCATATCGTTTTTTTACTGATAATTCATCAAAGTCAAATTAATTTTTATGGCTGGATAGTGGAAATTGCTTATGTCGAAAAAGTATAAAATTGGCTATTATTTCTTTCATACTTTGCTATTGTTACCAGGACATTAATATTTTGAAATTTAACCATTTCTCGTGAGAAAACTGGCGAACTTGTGTCTTTCCGTTATGCGATGGTGTTCCAGCTGTGTCAAAGGCGAAGATAGCAGGGAAAGCTGTTAAGCCGCCCGGGAGGACCCCGTCAGGAATGACTCCATTCGGAAGTCTACGATGACCAGACCACACACTAGAAAGTGAAGGGATGACGACGTTTCGGTCCGTCCTGGACCATTCTCAAGTCGATTGAGAATGGTCCAGGACGGACTGAAACGTCGTCGTCCCTTCACCTTCTATTGTGTGGTCTGGTCATCATACTTCAGCCACATTATTGTGACTCATCGCCTGCATACGGAAGTCTTCGAATCTCCCAGCCAGACTCATCTTTCTTCAAGGCGTCCAGCAAAGTCTTGATGCTGATGTAATCGTCTCTTGGGGTGCAGTGAGTGAGCCAGGGGGAGGAGACGGGGTACTTGTTATCACTTAGTAATGTTACTATTATTTACTTAACCCTCAACCTATCTGAAATGTTATTGAAAGTAGATAAAGTTCAAAATGTAATTTTATTGGTCGCAAAAGCAAAGTGCGAGTGGGGGGGGGGGGGGGGAGGGGTGAATAATAACGAATTTCCATACTTTGGAGGCAAAAGAATTTAGTAATTTGTTACAAAGTGTTTAATTACGTTAACTTGACCCCCCCCCCCCCCCCCCCCCCCCCTCCCAATAACAAGACAAACACACAGCAGCAGTTTCCATGTCAAACATGATCTAAAATGCCTCGTTCAAAAACAAATGAACTACAAGACTGACATTAACTCCTAAGACAAACTCAAATATAGCCTTTTCCTTTAAGATGCCGAGGTAATAAAATTGTAACTTCTCAGATTTTAAAAGGTATATGCTCATCTAATTGTACCAGCAGGAGCTAATTAGCTCTATTTCTAATTGGTTGGATTTTCCTTACATTTGTAGCGCTCACAATCTTCAGAACCCGTTGGAAGCTTGTTACAATAATCGAAGCAACATAGAGACTTTAAAAAGAGTCTGATCCGACATGGAGGGAAAACTCAGGAAAACATACGTAAGTTGTGGAATGGAATAGAATATACATTCTAGGGAATGTATAATCTCCAACGGAGAATACCAGAGTAAGATTAGTAAAGGGGGTAACAAGGAAAGTATATGCCTGAATAACATCCCAGGGACTGATAGGGATCCCCGACCACCTCTCCCCACATGACCCAGGACAGAGTTAAAATAATCTGAAGTAACCAGCCAGTTGATTCAGCCGAGTTTCACTAATCTCCCGGAGGAAAGGGGGCAATGGCCGCTATTCCCGAAGAGTCGACAACTCGATTCGACTTACAGATGAAAGGAAATAGGTACATGGTTCGCCACAAGGGCTAAAACATGGCTGGAATGAAGCTACTGACTCTTCTAGTCTCATTTCACTCCGAGAACCCAACAACAGGACCTACTGAGGGGTCAAGCAAGCCTTCCTCCACCACGTCAAGGTAGTGGGGGTTAGGAGTGCTTCTGGGAAAGAGTTGGGGCTCTTAGGGTCGCTTCTTTGGGCAAGGAAGAGGAGGATTCCGATGGAGGGATTGATCTCCACTATGGGAGTCGAATGGGCCATTGGTGAGAAACCTGAATTGAACATTTCTGTACAAAAGACGAGGTACTACTGGGTAGGGTTGGATCTCTTCCGATGGAGGATTAGGAGGTGCTACGTAGAACATGAAGGAGAAAGCTGCCG
This sequence comes from Procambarus clarkii, assembly GCF_020424385.1. Taxonomy (NCBI): domain Eukaryota; kingdom Metazoa; phylum Arthropoda; class Malacostraca; order Decapoda; family Cambaridae; genus Procambarus; species Procambarus clarkii. Next base: position 58,450 of record NW_025570781.1, read on the forward strand.
AAGAAGGGAAGAACACAATGAATGAAACTGCATCATGTAAAAGGTGTGTGGGGGAAGAGTTTGAGCATAACGAAGAAGGTGTCGTTGGCCTCTGCAGCAGCAGGGACCCTGGGGAACCATGGAGACTCTTGATGTCCTCCAGCCAGGAGATATAACCAACACCTTGAGACCTTACACTCCCTTGTACACCTTTAAGAGGTTGAAAAGTATAACAAAACAAAGTTATATTAAGTCCATCACAAGATGTAAGGATATCACACCAGCACTTAGTCCAGAGATCCCACATTATACCTGTTCCACCCGAAAAATATATCAGCGATAATCCCCTCTCCTTGACCTTCCATCCCAATATCTTTCGCCAACGAATGCTATCTTACCATCACATAGATATCCGGCATTTCTAGATCCGCACTGAACAAGCTGTAAAGCTCAGGTATCTCGAGAGAATTTTTCCCCAAGACCTCTGGGAGGTAAACTGCGACAAGGCGCGTCCCATTGGTACTTAGAGAAGCGATAGTGAAGTCCTTCGGGGAGGAGAGAGAGGCGGGTAATGTGCTCTACACTCAGCCTTGATGACACGGGGGGATGGTCCAACACTGTAAGAGTGGTTTCCTGGAAATGTGACTGTAGTGAGGGAGAGATTACAGGGAGGGAGAACTCCGATGGAAAGGGTGGAAGTGCAGGGAGAGAAAGGGAGAGGAAGGGAGATATTAGAGGGGAGAACTCCGATGGAAAGGGTGGAAGTGCAGGGAGAGAGAGGGAGAGGAAGGGAGATATTAGAGGGAGGAGTGCGATGGAAAGGGTGGTAGGGCAAGTGAGAGAGGAATGCAGGAGAGATGGGATTGGTGGTTGAATGAGGGATGGGAGAGAAGAAATGGTCAGGATGAGTAGGGTTAGGGAGGGAGTTGAGAGAAGGAGGGAGGAAAAGATGGAAGAATTTATGACAGTGAGGAGAGAGTGGTGGATTGGGAGCCAGGAAGTGGGAGGGTGGGATACAGAGAAGGAAAGGAACTACAGGATAAAAGGAAGGGGGGACGAAGCAAGGGTCAAGCAGAGAGAAAAAACATGACATTGAATTGAGTGCCTTGTAGAAAATTTTGCTCCCCTGACGTGTTTAAATTATATATAAATTTCACAGTTACACATAAAAATCAGGAAACGATTACCGAAAATATTAAATACCAGCCATCTGGCTGTCACTGACATGACACAAACCTCTCGGCTGCCACTGACATGACGCATGACGTGTACTATGTGTGTTTATCTATAGCTATAGATATGTCCCAATCACATGACCAGATCGGAATAAACCAAGCCAGAATTCACACAGAAGACAAGCCACTTGACAATTTGCATTGCTCTTCAAGGTCACGTAATCGGTGTGACTAGTCATCAGGTGAATAATTTGTGGAATTCGATCCACCAGGTTGTTATAACCCAGGGCTGGCAGGTACTGGTGTGAGGTATTTGTTGCGCTGGTATTAAGCAGGCATTTGGAAGGAATTTAGGAGGTATTTGAAAGGTGTTTGGGTGACATGTTGGGTAAAATATTAAGCTGATTTTAGGTTCCTGTTGATTAGTTCAAAGGCTGAGGTAATTGGTATTAATATTTTGTGTTCCTGCAGGGAAGGAACTCCAGTCAATTTCTGTGTGGTTTTTGCTAAGCTCTTGAGACCCGCCTCTTGACCAACGGTAGTCTGTTACAGTGATTCCCAACCCTTTTTTTTCTCACACACACACACATATATATATATATATATATATATATATATATATATATATATATATATATATATATTAAATATGACCGAAAAAGTAAGATTAATAATTCTAACACGAATTTTCTCTATCTTTCTTATGTTTCTTTTCACTGTTTCCCATCAACAGTGAAAAGAAACATAAGAAAGATAGAGAAAATTCGTGTTAGAATTATTAATCTTACTTTTTCGGTCATATTTAATAATATATGTCTACAGGAAAGACTGCTACCAAAATATATATATATATATATATATATATATATATATATATATATATATATATATATATATATATATATATATATATATATATATATATATATATATATATATATATATATATATATATATATATATATATATATATATATATATATATATATATATATTGATCCCGTCATCATGCTCCTAAAATTTTCTCGTAGATATCACGCTACTGTGATTTCGCAGGTTTTTTTTGCGGAAAATGTTTGCAAGTATGTCCACCGAATCTGACTTTCCGTAGCTAATCACTCTTAATTTCCAAACACGGACTTCTAACTGGATTTGATTACTAAACATCGAGCCATACAGAACCGGGTGTGTTTGAACTTTTTCAAGTTACCTGAAGTTCACCCAAACTTTATAGAGAGTCACCGCGCTGACACCCAATCAAATTTGTCCATGTTACCTACACACATTCTAGTAGAGTTACTGATGATGCAAGATCGAGTCCACCGCCGTGCTCTAGATATTTTCTCCGCAAAGGAGTTGCGGAGAAGGAGAAGGATTGCTTGAAGAGAGGGAAGAAAAACGGGTTGAAGAGACAGATGGAGAGAGATGAAGGGGAGGAGAGATGACGGAGGGGGAAGAGGAGATGGGGAGACAGGGTGGGGAGGGCAGTTGGAGGAGGAAAGAGAGGGGAAACATAAATCAGAGAGGGGGAAAAGAAAAACTGGTGACAGGACATACGTTTCTGCTAAGCAATTCTGGGAAAACGTTTTGGTGTTACCTGGTTGATACCTGGTTGATGGGGTTCTGGGAGTTCTTCTACTCCCCAAGCCCGGCCCGAGGCCAGGCTTGACTTGTGAGAGTTTGGTCCACCAGGCTGTTGCTTGGAGCGGCTCGCAGGCCCACATACCCACCACAGCCCGGTTGGTCCGGCACTCCCGGTGTGTTAAATGTTGTCAAAGGTTTGGAAGACTTCAAAAACAAAGAGAGAACAGAGCTTCCTTCAGAGGTGTAGTACTGAATAGTCTTCACCTCCATGTAACTATAAAGGATTGTTGTGTAACTAGTTTTATATGTAAATTGGAACTCAGTGGGGTCCAGTTCGCCAGGCAGAAAGTCGATACACTGCGATATATCCCACTACTAACCTTATCTTGAGGTTATCTTGAGATGATTTCGGGGCTTTAGTGTCCCCGCGGCCTGGTCCTCGACCAGGCCTCCACCCCCAGGAAGCAGCCCGTGACAGCTGACTAACACCCAGGTACCTATTTTACTGCTAGGTAACAGGGGCATAGGGTGAAAGAAACTCTGCTCATTCTTTCTCTCCGGCGCCCGGGATCGAACCCAGGGCCACAGGATTACAAGTCCAGTGTGCTGTCCGCTCGGCCAACCGGCTCCCCCTTAGTATATTATATTACCCCCCTACTACCTTAGAATAATATTGGAACTGTTTCTAGCAATATCCTTAATTCTACTCCCACTATCACTAGAACCAAAGCTATTACTTTTAATTTTTCTACTGCTCCCATTATTACTCTTCCTATCTACACTTCTACTGCCACTATTATATATTCCTGTTACTAACTTCACTGTTTATATTAGTATATATTTTTCATTGCCGTTACTAATAAAACTAAACACGTAGAATATAAAGAAACAATAATAATAGATGCCTGATCAACCATCAAGCTAGCAGTGGCTCGATTCAATAAGGGCATCTTGACCGCCAACTCGAGTGGAATCCGATACTACTTAAGGAGGGTTTTGTTGGGGATCCAATCTTCCTCGGTGACCTACTCGTGTTTCTTATAGCGTGCACGTCTTTTATGAGGTATAAATATTAAATATAGACATTATACCATATAGGGCTATTACTGTGTTTATATATGTTTCTCATTAATTGATATACACATAGAAACTGATGGAATAGATAAGGTGAAAGACAAGAGAGAGAGAGAGAGAGAGAGAGAGAGAGAGAGAGAGAGAGAGAGAGAGAGAGAGAGAGAGAGAGAGAGAGAGAGAGAGAGAGAGAGAGAGAGAGAGAGAGAGAGAGAGAAAGTGAGAGAGGGTAGGAGAAAGGAAGGAAGGTAGGTAGGCTCTCTCCGGAACGCCAAACGAGGTATTGACACAGTTTGCCTCTCTGATTGGTGCTCCAGCGCCAACTATCACCCCCTTCCCCACCACACTGCCAAATAGACTACACGGCAGCGCCTCTGACTCGTTTGAGGTCGTTCCGGCTCGTTTGAGGTCGTTCCGGCTCGTTTTATCTGTTTAGCGACTTCAGTCTCTATTTCCTAATCGGTGTTTTTTTTATCTCTTAATTTTTTTCAAGCAAAATAGTTTCCTAATATATTTTACTGTTAATAAATTACGTATCACGAGCGCCTAATCCAACGAGAGATAACTAACGTAATTAAATTTATTTTATAATTATTAATTAGGATGTTAAACAACCCTTTTAGCGATCATTAATATTTTCGTTTACTCTCGTTAAATTATCTCTGAATTCCCTTCGCCTCCTTTAATCGCAATGAAAAACACTGAGAATAAATGTTACTTCATTAAACGTCAGAACAAAGACAATTTTAGAGTAATTAAAATTTGTCCCATTGTATCTGATTTTTTTTTGGTAATGGTGTTAAAAATTGGTTTTGTTCATCGAGGCTCATTTACACACACGAAAAAATTTTATTCTCTAATTTAAAAGCTAATCAACTTTTCTGTGTTTTAACTCGATACATTTCATAGCACTTTTCATAGTGTATTGGTTAGAATTGACTTAAATCGATTAAACGAAACGTTTATCGATATACCTATTAATTTAAGTTGTATTATTCGTTTTAAATTGACAAATACTGTTATTCTTTTTTCTCAATAAACTCGTTAAATGCAGCACCTGTAATTGGTTCAACTCGTTTAAAGTGGTTTAATTATGTGTTGAAAATGCAACCTTAGTTCTTCTTTCAGTCTGGTTATCACTGATGCCAACTCTCCTCCTATCTTTCATGCAACCATCTCCAGTGCCATTCCATCTCCCATGCTGTCAATGTTAGTGCCATCCCTTCTCCCATGCTGTCAATGTCAGTGCCATGCCTTCTCCCATGCTGTCAGTATTAGTGCCATTATTACTCCCATGCTGTCAATGCTAGTGCCATTCCATCTCCCATGCTGTCAATGTTAGTGCCATCCCTTTTCCCATGCTGTCAATATTAGTGCCATTATTACTCCCATGCTGTCAATATTAGGGCCATTACTACTCCCATGCTGTCAATATTAGTGGCATTCCTTCTCCCATGCTGTCAATATTAATGGCATCCCTTCTCCCATGCTGTCAGTACTAGTGCCATTATTACTCCCATGCTGTCAATATTAGTGCCATCCATTCTCCCATGCTGTCAGTATTAGTGCCATCCATTCTCCCATGCTGTCAATATTAGTGCCATTATTACTCCCATGCTGTCAGTATTAGTGGCATCCCATCTCCCATACTGTCCTAGTGCCAACCCTCGAACCATACTGCCTCTGGTACCATCCCTAACTCCATACCCCCATCCCTTATAGCCCCCACCCATCCCAGTAACCAACCCTCCCGCTACTCACCCATCCCATAATGTACAGGCTGCTACGTCACCCTTCCACACCCCGTCCTTTTATCTTTCCCTTTACTGGTACTCACGTGGCCCGCTGGCCATCAAGTTTTTTGTTGGTGGGGAGATGGGAGAGTGTTGTGGGAGGGGTGGGATGTGGGAGGGGAGGAGACGGAGGGGGGGGGTGGTAGGGAGGGTGTTTTCTAGGTGTCTGACAGACAAGTGGCACGAGTTTTCGCTTTCAACTGTCGGTGTGTAGTCCCTCAGTGGTTTATTGACAAGTGGAAGGTGAAAGGCTTTGTGCCGAGTGAGAGTGAAGGTTGTGACGGGAGCACTTGCACCTTTTTAACCATTTTTACGTTATTTGTTTTTGTCCTGGACAGGGAGGAGAGGAGGGAGGGAAGGTGGTGAGAGAGAGCGAAGGGGGAAATGAAAATAGAGAGAGGCGAGGGAGGGGGGGGGGTGTGATTAGCAGAGAAAGTGGGTTAGGGAAGGGGGGAAGGATGGGGAGGGATGAGGGGAGATACGGAGGGAAAAGGGAGGGAAATGAAGGTCGGAACAGACCTGGTGAGGTAAGGGTTAGAGGAAGCTGTGCAAACAGAGAGAGGGAAGGGTTGGCAATGAATGATAAAACGAAGGAATTAGTGAAATTCTGTAAATAATGGTAGGAGGGAGAGAGAGAGAGGGAAAACAGTGCTTGGTGGCGCAGTGGTAACACATTCACCCAGCACTTCGAAAGCGATTTGGCCCCAGGTTCGTATCCTGGCTGGGTAGGATTGACCAGGCGCCAATCCTTAACTTCATGTACGCCTCTGTTCACCCAGCAATGATTGGGTACCTGGCTGTTTAACGATTTGCAGGTCGTGTTCCAGGAAAAAAAAACTGGTAGAGGTAATTAAGGCACACCATGAACGGTGAACAGGAGCATACAGCCTGCTAACAGGCGTAAACAGTCGTTTGCTCCCGTTATCAAAAAACAGGTTGACGGAAAGAGAAATGATTACAAGGATAGAACCGTGTCTATCTTTTATAATTTAGAAGATAGACAAAGAAAGATTTACTTGTTTTCCTTGAAACACGGAATGCAAGAAAAGAAAATCGAGGAACGGATTGACAACTAATGTTTGCGACCCACCCCCACAGAGATCTGACCCCCCCCCCCCCCACAGCATCAAGATCCCTCCAGAGAATGAGGACTTCCCCTATAGCATCAGGACTCCCCCCACGGCATAAGGACATCTCCCACAGCATCAGAACCCCCCCCCCCCAAGAGTATCAGGACTCCCCCACAGCATTAGGACTTCCCTCATGGCATTAGGACTTTCCCCACAGAATCAGAACTCCCCCACAGCATCAGGACTCCCCCCACAGCATCAGGACTCCCCCCACAGCATCAGGACTCCCCCCACAGCATCAGGATCCCCCCAAAGAATGAGGACTTCCCCTACAGCATCAGGACTCCCACCACAGCATTAGTACACCACCCACAGCATCGGGACTCTCCCTAAGAGCATCGGGATTCTCTCACAGCATCAGGACGTCCTCCAGAGCATCTGGAATTCCCCCACAGCATCGAAAAGTCACTCCACACTATCAGAACTCCCCCCACAGCATCAGGACTCCACTCACAGCACAAGGCTCCCCCCCAATAGCAACAGAACTTCCCCCACAGCATCAGGACTCAACCACAGCATTAGGACTCCCCCACAGTACTAGGACTCCCCTTCAGAGTATCAAGTACCTCCAATGGCATTTAGGACTACCCCCAAAGCATTAAGAATTCCCCCCACAGCATCAAGACTCACCCGACATAATTAGGACACCTCAAACAGCATCAAGACTCACCCCACAGCATCAGGACTTCCCGAAAAGCATCAGGACTCACCCCACAGCATCAGGACTCCGCTCACAGCATCAGGACGTCCACCACAGCATCACGACGTCCGCCACACTATCAGGACTTCCACCACAGCATAAGGACTTCCCTTGACCATCAGGACTCTTCACACAGCATCAAGACGTCCACAAGGGAATCAGGAATTCCCTCATAGAATGAGGACTCCCGCCCTAGAGTATCGGGACTCCTCCTACACGATCATTATTCACGACCACATAGTAATTGGCATATTTTCGGTAAAAAAAGTGGTAATCTGAAAATGAAAATAGGTGCAGAGAGTTAGAATTCGGCTCAAAAATCACGCTCAGGAGTCAAATTTCCGACATTTTAGATATTTTGAAAACTGCTGGGGGTTTTGGGCAAAATATGACCCATCGCTGTTTTCAGTAATTGGGATATTTTCGGTTTAAAAAGTGCTAATTTTAAAATGAAAATAGGTGCAGAGAGTCAGAATTCGGCTCAAAAATCACGTTCAGGAGTCAAATTTTCGACATTTCAGATATTTTGAAACCTGCAGGGGGATTTTCGCAACATATGACCCATCGCCGTTTTCAGTAATTGGCATATTTTCGGTATAAAAATTAGTAATTTGAAAATGAAAATAGGTGCAGAAAGTCGGAATTTGGCTCAAAAATCACACTCAGGAGTCAAATTTCCGACATTTCAGATATTTTGAAAACTGCAGGGGGGTTTGGGCAAAATATGACCCATCGCTGTTTTCCGTAATTGGGATATTTTCGGTTTAAAAAGTACTAATTTTAAAATGAAAAAAGGTGCAGAGAGTCAGAATTCGGCTCAAAAATCACGTTCAGGAGTCAAATTTCCGACATTTTAGATATTTTGAAACCTGCAGGGGGATTTTCGCAAAATATGACCCATCGCCGTTTTCAGTAATTGGCATATTTTCGGTATAAAAATTAGTAATTTGAAAATGAAAATAGGTGCAGAGAGTCAGAATTCGGCTCAAAAATCACGTTCAGGAGTCAAATTTTCGACATTTCAGATATTTTGAAAACTGCAAGGGGGGGGGGAGGGATTGAACAAAATATGACACATTGCCGTTTTCAGTAATTAGCATATTTTCGGTGTAAAAATTCTAATTTGAAAATGAAAATAGGTGCAGAGAGTTAGAATTCGGATCAAAAATCACGCTCAGGAGTCAAATTTCCGACATTTCAGATATTTTGTAAACTGCAGGGGGGTTTGGGCAAAATATGACCCATCGCCGTTTAAAGTAATTGGGATATTTTATGTATAAAAAGTCGTAATTTGAAATAGTAAATAGGTGTAGAGAGTCAGAATTCGGCTCAAAAATCACGCTCAGGAGTCAAATTTCCGACATTTATGATATTTTGAAAACTGCAGGGGGGTTTGGGCAAAATATGACCCATCGCTGTTTTCAGTAATTGGGCTATTTTCGGTTTAAAAAGTACTAATTTTAAAATGAAAATAGGTGTAGAGAGTCAGAATTCGGCTCAAAAATTATGTTCAGGAGTCAAATTTCCGACATTTTAGATATTTTGAAGCCTGCAGGGGGATTTTCGCAAAATATGACCCATCGCCGTTTTCAGTAATTGGCATATTTTCGGTATAAAAATTAGTAATTTGAAAATGAAAATAGGTGCAGAGAGTCAGAATTCGGCTCAAAAATCACGCTCAGGAGTCAAATTTCCGACATTTATGATATTTTGAAAACTGCAGGGGGGTTTGGGCAAAATATGACCCATCGCTGTTTTCAGTAAGTGGGCTATTTTCGGTTTAAAAAGTACTAATTTTAAAATGAAAATTGGTGCAGAGAGTCAGAATTCGGCTCAAAAATCACGTTCAGGAGTCAAATTTCAGATATTTCAGATATTTTGAAACCTGCAGGGGGATTTTCGCAAAATATGACCCATCGCCGTTTTCAGTAATTGGCATATTTTCGGTATAAAAAGTAGTAATTTGAAAATGAAAATATTTGCAGAGAGTCAGAATTTGGCTCAAAAATCACGCTCAGGAGTCAAATTTCCGACATTTCAGATATTTTGAAAACTGCAGGGGGGTTTGGGCAAAATATGACCCATCGCTGTTTTCAGTAATTGGGATATTTTCCGTTTAAAAAGTACTAATTTTAAAATAAAAATAGGTGCAGAGAGTCAGAATTCGGCTCAAAAATCACGTTCAGGAGTCAAATTTCCGACATTTCAGATATTTTGAAACCTGCAGGGGGATTTTCGCAAAATATGACCCATCGATGTTTTCAGTAATTGGCATATTTTCGGTATAAAAATTAGTAATTTGAAAATGAAAATAGGTGCAGAGAGTTAGAATTCGGCTCAAAAATCACGTTCAGGAGTCAAATTTCCGACATTTCAGATATTTTGAAAACTGCAGGGTTTTTCTCGCAAAATATGACCCATCGCCGTTTTCAGTAATTGGCGTATTTTCGGTATAAAAATTAGTAATTTGAAATTGAAAATAGGTGCAGAGAGTCAGAATTCGGCTCAAAAATCACTTTCAGGAGTCAAATTTCCGACATTTTAGGTATTTTGAAAACTGCAGGGGGGTTTACGCAAAATATGACCCATCGCCGTTTTCAGTAATTGGCATATTTTCGGTATAAAAATTTGTAATTTGAAAATGAAAATAACTGCAGAGAGTCAGAATTTGGCTCAAAAGGGAGTCAAATTTTCGACATTTCAATATTTTGAAAACTGCAGGGGGGTTTGGGCAAAATATGACCCATCGTTTTCAGTAATTGGCATATTTTCGGTATAAAAATTAGTAATTTTAAAATGAAAATAGGTGCAGAGAGTCAGAATTCGGCTCAAAAATCACGTTCAGGAGTCAAATTTCCGACATTTCAGATATTTTGAAAACTGCAGTAATTGGGGGGTTTGGGCAAAATATGACACATCGCCGTTTTCAGTAATTGGGCAAAATATATTTTCGTAATTATAAAAAGTACTAATTTTAAAATGAAAATAGGTGCAGAGAGTCAGAATTCGGCTCAAAAATCACGCTCAGGAGTCAAATTTCCGACATTTCAGATATTTTGAAAACTGCAAGGGGGGGGGGGAGGGATTGAACAAAATATGACACATTGCCGTTTTCAGTAATTAGCATATTTTCAGTGTAAAAATTCTAATTTGAAAATGTAAATAGGTGCAGAGAGTCAGAATTCGGCTCAAAAATCACGTTCAGGAGTCAAATTTTCGACATTTCAGATATTTTAAAACCTGCAGGGTTATTTTCGCAAAATATGACCCATCGCCGTTTTCAGTAATTGGCATATTTTCGGTATAAAAAGTAGTAATTTGAAAATGAAAATAGGTGCAGAGAGTCAGAATTCGGCTCAAAAGTCACGCTCAGGAGTCAAATTTCCGACATTTCAGATATTTTGAAAACTGCAGGGGGGTTAGGGAAAAATATGACCCATCGCCGTTTTCAGTAATTGGGATATTTTCGGTATAAAAAGTCGTAATTTGAAATAGTAAATAGGTGCAGAGAGTCAGAATTCGGCTCAAAAATCACGTTCAGGAGTCAAATTTCCGACATTTCAGATATTTTGAAAACTGCAGGGGGGTTTTCACAAAATATGACCCATCGCCGTTTTCAGTAATTGGCACATTTTCGGTATAAAAATTAGTAATTTGAAAATGAAAATAGGTGCAGAGAGTCAGAATTCGCCTCAAAAATCACGCTCAGGAGTCAAATTTACGACATTTCAGATATTTTGAAAACTGCAGGGGGGGTTTGGGCAAAATATGACCCATCGCCGTTTTCAAAAATTGGCATATTTTCGATATAAAAAGCCCTAATTTTAAAATGAAAATAGGTGCAGAGAGTCAGAATTCGGCTCAAAAGTCACGCTCAGGAGTCAAATTTCCGACATTTCAGATATTTTGAAAACTGCAGCGGGATTTTCGCCAAATATGACCCATCGCCGTTTTCAGTAATTAGCATATTTTCGGTATAAAAATTCGTAATTTGAAATTGAAAATAGGTGCAGAGAGTCAGAATTCGGCTCAAAAATCACGTTCAGGAGTCAAATTTCCGACATTTCAGGTATTTTGAAAACTGCAGGGGGGTTTGGGCAAAATATGACCCATCGCCGTTTTCAGTAATTGGCATATTTTCGGTATAAAAAGTCGTAATTTGAAACTGAAAATAGGTGCAGAGAGTCAGAATTCGGCTCAAAAATCATGCTCAGGAGTCAAATTTCCGACATTTCAGATATTTTGAAAACTGCAGGGGGGTTTTCGCAAAATATGACCCATCGCCGTTTTCAGTAATTGGCATATTTTCGGTATAAAAATTGTAATTTGAAAATGAAAATAAGTGCAAAGAGTCAGAATTCGGCTCAAAAATCACGTTCAGGAGTCAAATTTCCGACATTTCAGATATTTTGAAAACTGCAAGGGGGGGGGGGGGGGTTGAACAAAATATGACACATTGCCGTTTTCAATAATTAGCATATTTTCGGTATAAAAATTCGTAATTTGAAAATAAAAATAGGTGCAAAGAGTCAGAATTCGGCTCAAAAATCACGTTCAGGACTCAAATTTCCGACATTTCAGACATTTTGAAACCTGCAGGGGTATTTTCGCAAGATATGACCCATCGCCGTTTTCAGTAATTGGCATATTTTCGGTATAAAAAGTAGTAATTTGAAAATGAAAATAGGTGCAGAGAGTCAGAATTCGGCTCAAAAATCACGCTCAGGAGTCAAATTTCCGATATTTCAGATATTTTGAAAACTGCAGGGGGGGTTTGGGAAAAATATGACCCATCGCCGTTTTCAGTAATTGGGATATTTTCGGTATAAAAATTCCAAATTTTAAAATGAAAATAGGTGCAGAGAGTCAGAATGTGGCTCAAAAATCACGCTCAGGAGTCAAATTTCCGACATTTCAGATATTTTGAAACCTGCAGGGGGGGTTTTCGCAAAATATGACTCATCGCCGTTTTCAGTAATTGGCACATTTTCAGTATAAAAAATCGAAATTTGGAAATGAAAATAGGTGCAGAGAGTCAGAATTCGTCTCAAAAATCCCGCTTAGGAGTCAAATTTCCGACATTTCAGGTATTTTGAAAACTGCAGGGGGGGTTTTCGCAAAATATGACCCATCGCCGTTTTCAGTAATTGGCACATTTTCGGTATAAAAAGTAGTAATTTGAAAATGAAAATAGGTGCAGAGAGTCAGAATTCGGCTCAAAAATCACGATCAGGGGGTTACATCTCCCAAGAGTATCAGGATTTTCCCCACAGCATCGGGATTCCCCCCCCCCCCTAAGGCACTGGGACGTCCCCGATAGCATTAGAACTTCCCTAATATCATCAGAACGTCTTCCACAGCATCAGGACTCCCCCCTTTGCATCAGGACTCCCTCCGCAGCATCAGGACTCCACCCACAGCATCAGGCCTACTCCACTTCATCAGAAATTCCCCCCATAGCATCAGGACGTCACCATCGGCATCAGGACTTCCCACCACAGCATTAGGACTCCCTCACAGAGTATAAGGAATGCCTCCACAGCATCATGACTTCCGCCAGAATATATCAGGACTCCCCCGAGAGCATGAGGACTTCTCCCACAGCATCAGGACTCCCGCCCCAGAGTATCAGGACTCCTCCCACAGCTTTAGGACATCCCCCACAGCATCAGGATTCCTTCCATGGCGTTAGGACTTCCCCAGAGCATAAGGACTTCCCTAACAGCATTAGTACTTCCCCACAGCATCAGGACGTCCCCCACAGCATCAGCAGGCCCCCCACCGAATCAGGACTTCCCCCATAGCATCAGGACAACCTCCCACAGCATAAGGACGTACCCCAGAGCATTAGGAATTCCCCCACTGCATCAGGACTATCCCCACAGCTTCAGGACTCCCCCCACAGCATCAGGACTCCCTCCAAAGTATATCAGGACTTCCTCCCATAGTATTAGGACTTCCCCCACAGCATCAGAACACCTCCAACAGCATCAGGAATTACCACCCAAGGCACTAGGACGTCCCCCACAGCATTAGAAATTCCCCAATATCATCAGGACCTCTTCCACAGCATCAGGACTCTTCCGCCCCACAGCATCAGGACTACTCCACATCATCAGAAATTCCCCCACAGCATCAGGACTCCCAACACAGCATCAGGACTCCCCCGCAGAGTATAAGGACTGCCCCACAACATCAGGACTCCCTCCAGAGTATATCAGGACTCCCCCCATTAGGCATTAGCATTAGGACTCCACCCAAGGTATAATGATATCCCTCACAGCATCAGGACTCCCCCAGATCATCAAGGCTTCCCCCACAGCATCAGGACTCCCGCCCCGAGTATCAAGACTTCTCCCACAGCATTAGGACTCCCCCACAGCATCAGGACTCCCCCCCACAGCATCAGGACTCCTTTCACCGCATCAGGACTTCCTCCACAGCATCATGATATACCCACAACATCAGGACTCCCCTGAGAGCATCAGGACTCCCTCACAACATCAGGACTTCCCCAGAGCATAAGGACTTTCTTCACAGCATTAGTACTCCCCCACAGCATCAGGAGGCCCCATCGCATCAGGACTCCCCTCACTGCATCAGGACGTCCTAAACACTATCAGGACTTCCCCTACACCATCAGGATTTCCTCCACAGCATTATATCTCCCCCACAGCAGTAGGACTTCCACCACCGCATCAGGAATCCCCCACACGGCACTAAGACTTTCCCCACAGCATCAGAACTACCCCCCCCCCCATCCACAGCATCAAGACGTCCCCAACCGCATCAGGACTCCCCCCAAAGCATCAGAACTCCCCCACACGGCATTAAGATTTCCCCACAGCATCAGGACTAAACCCTTACAGCATTTTAACTCCCTCACAGCATTTTAACTCCCCCACATCATCAATACTTCCCCCGCAGCATCAGGACGCCCCCAGAGCATCAGGACTTCCCCAACAGCATCAGGACTCCCCCCAACAGCATCAGGACTCCCCCCAACAGCATCAGGACTCCTCCCAACAGCATCAGGACTCCCCCAACAGCTTTCAGACTTCCCCCACAGCATCAGGACGCCCCCCCACAGCATCAAGATTTCCCCCGCAGTATTAGGGCTTTTACCACCGCATCTATATTCGCCCACAGCATCGATTTTCGCTCACAGCATCGAGACTGCCCCCCACAGATAAAGAAGCAATGCATGACACCTGCACATTACCCTGCTTGTGGACTTGCCAACATCTGGTTACACCACTTAACACTTACACATCTGGTTACATATTGACCCGTTTGCACATGTGCTTAGTCATATATGTCTCCACTGACTTAAAGCTGCCCGTTCTCTAGATTTTATAAGCATTAAATTTGAAGTGGTTTTGAGTACCCAGAAGGGTAGAGACCTTACCAACACACCTGGCATATGGGCACATGTGGTCGGTAGTGACTAACTGCCTCGTAACTCCTCCTAGTTCCTCCAACTCTGCCTCGTAACACCTCCAAGTGCCTCCAAACCCCTCGCCTCCAAGCAGGGTTCTGTTCTCGGGAAAATTGCTTCTAAAACCAATTAGATTTTTTTTATCTGGCAGTATTGCAAGGAGATGCTCCGTCTCATGCCATTATTGCAGCTGATATATCAAGGGTTACGCGTTTTGCTGCCATTATACTCGTGGTATTGCGTAGTATATCCCCCTCCTGTTGAACAGTATGTTCCTCTTGTTTCTGTTATACCTGTTGGATCTTGTGTTCAGGGCGAGGTTATTGATTATTTAATTTTTTAAGGGTGAAAGTCTGGGGAGCGAGGGCGGATTTGGGTAATGATTTGGTCCAACTCTGATGTTGGAGGTTCAAATGAGAACATTTTTGCCTGCTGGTATAGCGTCATATTTCGGCTGTCTCGGCATATTGTAGCCATTGTGTTACTCTCCTTGGTGCCTGCCACGGCGAGTCCTCTGGCGTAGAAGGGGAAAAAACTAAATACGATATATATATATAGTTATTATATGTCCAACTTTATTTTAAAATTTCATTACACAAAAAGGATTACAACATAAAAAGGGTTACAAGGACTGGCATCACATTACAAGGATTATATATATATATATATATATATATATATATATATATATATATATATATATATATATATATATATATATATATGATATATATATATATATAAATATATATATGATATATATATATATATATATATATATATATATATATATATATATATATATATATGATATATATATATATATGATATATATATATGTATGATATATATATATATATATATATATATATATATATATATATATATATATATATATATATATATATATATATATATATATATATATGTGTATATCACGAAAATAAACACGTGATTAAGAATGTGACAATGTCAGACCACGGAGGAAAATGAAACAGGAATTTCCATAAGTACTTTCGTATACTAAATACATCTTCAGAAGGAATGATTTTACAGATCGAGTGATGGGTATAAATAGGCAGGAGAAAGTGGTGAAGTGAGGTGAGGTACAATACTTGGACAACGCAGACGGCCCATTGGCCCATCAGATGCACCCATTTGGCCCATCCGATGTAGCCCAATGGCCCATCTGATACAGCAGACATACAAGCATAATACATAGGTAATTATAACATAAAGAGGTAAATATATACAATGAATTAGTGAGACAAATGTTTTCCAATGATCCTACTTAAATCGCCCTTTAGCTGATCTATTAGAAATGGATCTAAGTTATATAGACCACTGCTAATATTCAAATTACTTTCTTTGGTGATCTGTATCAAAGCAGATTCAATTATGTTTCTGTTATAGGTGATTTTACAATTTGTTATTGAAGAAGCACTCTCCCAATCAATTTGGTGAGCTTTTTCTGACAAATGAACAAACAAAGCATTAGACAATTGGCCATGTCTTACAGAGTATTTATGTTGCGATATTCTACATTTTAAATCTTTAGATGTTTGCCCGACATAGAACTTATTACATTCCTTACAAGGTATTTTATAAATGACGCATTTATAAAATTTATGGTTCAATGTTGACGCCCTAAACAAACAATTTTTCCGAAAGATTCAGACGAAGCTTACAGGAGTTAAGAGCCGACCCTTCCATTCATAGCCTCGAAAATAGCCCCTTTTTTGGCCGCTTGCGGCGAAATTCGCACGATTTTTGGCCGCTAGCGTCGAAATTTGCACGATTTATGGCTGCTAGCGGCGAAAATCGCCCCATTTTTGGCCGCTAGCGGCGAAAATAGCTCCTTTTTTGGTCGCTAGCGGCGAAAATCGGTCGATTTTTGGCAGGTAGCGGCGAAATTCGCGCGATTTTTGCCCGTTAGCTGCAAAAATCGCATGGTTTCTGGCCGCTAGCGTCGAAAATAGCGCGGTTTTCGGCCGTTAGCGGCAAAAATCGCCCGATTTTTGGCCGCTAGCAGCGAAAACGGCACGGTTTTTGGCCGCAAGCGGAGAAAATCGCGCTATTTTTGGCCGCTAGCGGCGAAAATCGCGATTTTTCGCCGCTAGCTGCGAAAATCGGGCGGTTTTTGGCCGCTAGCGGCGAAAATCGCGCGGTTTTTGGCCGCTAGCGGCGAAAATCGCGCGATTTTTGCCGCCAGCTGCAAAAATCGCATGAATTCTGGCCGCTAGCGTCGAAAATAGCGCGATTTTCGGCCGTTAGCGGCAAAAACCGCCCGATTTTTGGCCGCTAGAGGCCAAAATCGCACGGATTTTGGCCGCAAGCGGCCAAAAGTCGTGCAAATTTCGACGCTAGCGGCCAAAAATCGTGCGAATTTCGCCGCTAGCGGCCGAAAATCGCGATTTTTGCCCGCCAGCTGCGAAAGTCGCATGTTTTTGGCCGCTAGCAGCGAAAATCGCGCGGTTTTTGGCCGGTAGCGGCGAAAATCGCGCTATTTTTCCCCGCCAGCTGCAAAAATCGCATGGTTTCTGGCCGCTAGCGTCGAAAATAGCGCGGTTTTCGGCCGTTAGCCGCAAAAACCGCCCGATTTTTGGCCGCTAGCGGCGAAAATCGCACGGTTTTTGGCCGCAAGCGGCGAAAATCGACCCATTTTTGGCCGGTAGCGGCGAAAATCGCGCTATTTTTGGCCGGTAGCGGCGAAAATAGCGATTTTTGCCCGCCAGCTGCGAAAATCGCATGTTTTTTGCCGCTAGCGGCAAAAATCGCGCGGTTTTTGGCCGGTAGCGGCGAAAATCGCGCTATTTTTGCCCGCCAGCTGCAAAAATCGCATAGTTTCTGGCCGCTAGCAGCGAAAATCGCGCCATTTTTGGCCGCTAGCGGCGAAATTCGCACGATTTTTGGCCACTAGCGTCGAAATTTGCACGATTTTTGGCCGCTAGCAGCGAAAATCGACCCATTTTTGGCCGCTAGTGGCGAAAATAGCCCCTTTTTTGGCCGCTTGCGGCAAAAATCGGTCGATTTTTAGCAGGTAGCGGCGAAATTCGCGCGATTTTTGCCCGCCAGCTGCAAAAATCGCATGGTTTCTGGCTGCTAGCGTCGAAAATAGCGCGGTTTTTGGCCGTTAGCCGCAAAAACCGCCCGATTTTGGGCCGCTAGCGGCGAAAATCGCACGGTTTTTGGCCGCTTGCGGCGAAAATCGCGCTATTTTTGGCCGGAAGCGGCGAAAATCGCGCTATTTCTGGCCGGTAGCGGCGAAAATCGCGATTTTTGCCCGCCAGCTGCGAAAATCGCATGTTTTTGGCCGCTAGCGGCGAAAATGGTGCGGTTTTTGGCCAGTAGCAGCGATAATCGCGCTATTTTTGCCCGCCAGCTGCAAAAATCGCAAAGTTTCTGGCCGCTAGCGGCGAAAATCGCACGATTTTTGGCCACTAGCGTCGAAAATCGCCCCATTTTTGGCCGCTAGCGGCGAAAATAGCCCCTTTTTTGGCCGCTAGCGGCGAAAATAGCCCCTTTTTTGGCCGCTAGCGGCGAAAATCGGTCGATTTTTGGAAGGTAGCGGCGAAATTCGCGCGATTTTTGCCCGCCAGCTGCAAAAATTGCATGGTTTCTGGCCGCTAGCGTCGAAAATAGCGCGGTTTTCGGCCGTTAGCGGCAAAAATCGCCCGATTTTTGGCCGCTAGCGGCGAAAACCGAACGGTTTTTGGCTGCATGCGGCGAAAATCGTGCTATTTTTGGCAGGTAGCGGCGAGTTATCGCGATTTTTGCACGCCAGCTGCGAAAATCGCATGGTTTTTGGCCGCTAGAGGCGAAAATCGCGCTATTTTTTGCCGGTAGCGGTGAAAATCGCGATTTTTGCCCGCCAGCTGCGAAAATCGCATGTTTTTGGCAGCTAGCAGCGAAAATCGCGCGGTTTTTGGCCGGTAGCGGCGAAAATCGCGCTATTTTTGCCCGCCAGCTGCAAAAATCGCATAGTTTCTGGCCGCTAGCGGCGAAAATCGCGCGATTTTTGACCGCTAGCGGCGAAATTCGCACGATTTTTGGCCGCTAGCGTCGAAATTTGCACGATTTTAGGCCGCTAGCCGCGAAAATAGCCCCATTTTTGGCCGCGAGCGGCGAAAATAGCCCCTTTTTTGGCCGCTAGCGGCGAAAATCGGTCGATTTTTGGCAGGTAGCGGCGAAATTCGCGCGATTTTTGCCCGCCAGCTGCAAAAATCGCATGGTTTCTGGCCGCTAGCGTCGAAAATAGCGCTGTTTTCGGCCGTTAGCCGCAAAAACCGCCCGATTTTTGGTCGCTAGCGGCGAAAATCGCACGGTTTTTGGCCGCTAGCGGCGAAAATCGCGCATTTTTGGCCGGTAGCGGCGAAAATCGCGCTATTTTTGGCCGGTAACGGCGAAAATCGCGATTTTTGCCCGCCAGCTGCGAAAATCGCATGTTTTTGGCTGCTAGCGGCGAAAATGGTGCGGTTTTTGGCCGGTAGCGGCGAAAATCGCGCTATTTTTGCCCGCCAGCTGCAAAAATCGCAAAGTTTCTGGCCGCTAGCGGCGAAAATCGCACGATTTTTGGCCGCTAGCGTCGAAAATCGCCCCATTTTTGGCCGCTAGCGGCGAAAATAGCCCCTTTTTTGGCAGCTAGCGGCGAAAATTGGTCGATTTTTGGAAGGTAGCGGCGAAATTCGCGCGATTTTTGCCCGCCAGCAGCAAAAATCGCATGGTTTCTGGCCGCTAGCGTCGAAAATAGCGCAGTTTTCGGCCGTTAGCTGCAAAAACCGCCTGATTTTTGGCCGCTAGCGGCGAAAATCGCACTGTTTTTGGCCGCTAGCGGCGAAAATCGCGCTATTTTTGGCCGGTAGCGGCGAAAATCGCGATTTTTGCCCGCCAGCGGCGAAAATCGCATGTTTTTGGCCGCTAGCGGCGAAAATCGCGCGGTTTTTGGCTGGTAGCGGCGAAAATCGCGCTATTTTTGCCCGCCAGCTGCAAATATCGCATAGTTTCTGACCGCTAGCGGCGAAAATCGCGCGATTTTTGGCCGCTAGCGGTGACATTCGCGCGATTTTTGGCAGGTAGCTGCGAAATTCGCGCGATTTTTGCCCGCCAGCTGCAAAAATCGCATGGTTTCTAGACGCTAGCGTCGAAAATAGCGCGGTTTTTGGCCACGAGGCCACAAAAACCTACCGATTTTTGGCCGCGAGCGGCGAAAATGGCGCTATTTTTGGCCGGTAGCGGCGAAAATCGCGATTTTTGCCCGCCAGCTGCAAAAATCGCATAGTTTCTGGCTGCCAGCTGCAAAAATCGCGCGGTTTTTGGCCGGTAGCGGCGAAAATCGCGATTTTTGCCCGCCAGCTGCAAAAATCGCATAGTTTCTGGCTGCTAGCTGCGAAAATCGCGCGGTTTTTGGCCGGTAGCGGCGATTTTTGTCCGGTGCGGTTTTTGGCCGCTAGCGGCGAAAATCGTGCGGTTTTTGGCCGGTAGCGGTGAAAATCGCGCTATTTTTGCCCGCCAGCTGCAAAAATCGCAAAGTTTCTGGCCGCTAGCGGCGAAAATCGCACGATTTTTGGCCGCTAGCGTCGAAAATCGCCCCATTTTTGGCCGCTAGCGGCGAAAATAGCCCCTCTTTTGGCCGCTAACGGCGAAAATAGCCCCTTTTTTGGCCGCTAGCGGCGAAAATCGGTCGATTTTTGGCAGGTAGCGGCGAAATTCGCGCGATTTTTGCCCGCCAGCTGCAAAAATCGCATGGTTTCTGGCCGCTAGCGTCGAAAATAGCGCTGTTTTCGGCCGTTAGCCGCAAAAACCGCCCGATTTTTGGTCGCTAGCGGCGAAAATCGCACGGTTTTTGGCCGCTAGCGGCGAAAATCGCGCATTTTTGGCCGGTAGCGGCGAAAATCGCGCTATTTTTGGCCGGTAGCGGCGAAAATCGCGATTTTTGCCCGCCAGCTGCGAAAATCGCATGTTTTTGGCCGCTAGCAGCGAAAATCGCGCGGTTTTTGGCCGGTAGCGGTGACATTCGCGCGATTTTTGGCAGGTAGCGGCGAAATTCGCGCGATTTTTGCCCGCCAGCTGCAAAAATCGCATGGTTTCTGGCCGCTAGCGTCGAAAATAGCGCGGTTTTTGGCCGGTAGCCGCAAAAATCGACCGATTTTTGGCCGCTAGCGGCGAAAATGGCGCTATTTTTGGCCGGTAGCGGCGAAAATCGCGATTTTTGCCCGCCAGCTGCAAAAATCGCATAGTTTCTGGCTGCTAGCTGCGAAAATCGCGCGGTTTTTGGCCGGTAGCGGCGAAAATCGCGATTTTTGCCCGCCAGCTGCAAAAATCGCATAGTTTCTGGCTGCTAGCTGCGAAAATCGCGCGGTTTTTGGCCGGTAGCGGCGAAATTCGCACGATTTTTGTCCGCTAGCGGCGAAAATCGCGCTATTTTTGGCCGGTAGCGGCGAAAATCGCGATTTTTGCCCGCCAGCTGCGAAAATCGCATGTTTTTGGCCGCTAGCGGCAAAAAGGTGCGGTTTTTGGCCGGTAGCGGCGAAAATCGCGCTATTTTTGCCCGCCAGCTGCAAAAATCGCAAAGTTTCTGGCCGCTAGCGGCGAAAATCGCACGATTTTTGGCCGCTAGCGTCGAAAATCGCCCCATTTTTGGCCGCTAGCGGCGAAAATAGCCCCTTTTTTGGCAGCTAGCGGCGAAAATTGGTCGATTTTTGGAAGGTAGCGGCGAAATTCGCGCGATTTTTGCCCGCCAGCAGCAAAAATCGCATGGTTTCTGGCCGCTAGCGTCGAAAATAGCGTAGTTTTCGGCCGTTAGCTGCAAAAACCGCCTGATTTTTGGCCGCTAGCGGCGAAAATCGCACTGTTTTTGGCCGCTAGCGGCGAAAATCGCGCTATTTTTGGCCGGTAGCGGCGAAAATCGCGATTTTTGCCCGCCAGCGGCGAAAATCGCATGTTTTTGGCCGCTAGCGGCGAAAATCGCGCGATTTTTGGCCGGTAGCGGCGAAAATCGCGCTATTTTTGCCCGCCAGCTGCAAATATCGCATAGTTTTTAGCGGCGAAAATGATTTTTGGCCGCTAGCGGCGAAAATCGCGCCTTTTTTGGCCGCTAGCGGCGAAAATCGTTCGATTTTTGGCAGGTAGCGGCGAAATTCGCGCGATTTTTGCCCGCCAGCTGCAAAAATCGCATGGTTTCTGGCCGCTAGCGTCGAAAATAGCGCGGTTTTTGGCCGGTAGCCGCAAAAATCGACCGATTTTTGGCCGCTAGCGGCGAAAATGGCGCTATTTTTGGCCGGTAGCGGCGAAAATCGCGATTTTTGCCCGCCAGCTGCAAAAATCGCATAGTTTCTGGCTGCTAGCTGCGAAAATCGCGCGGTTTTTGGCCGGTAGCGGCGAAAATCGCGATTTTTGCCCGCCAGCTGCAAAAATCGCATAGTTTCTGGCTGCTAGCTGCGAAAATCGCGCGGTTTTTGGCCGGTAGCGGCGAAATTCGCACGATTTTTGTCCGCTAGCGGCGAAAATCGCGCTATTTTTGGCCGGTAGCGGCGAAAATCGCGATTTTTGCCCGCCAGCTGCGGAAATCGCATGTTTTTGGCCGCTAGCAGCAAAAAGGTGCGGTTTTTGGCCGGTAGCGGCGAAAATCGCGCTATTTTTGCCCGCCAGATGCAAAAATCGCAAAGTTTCTGGCCGCTAGCGGCGAAAATCGCACGATTTTTGGCCGCTAGCGTCGAAAATCGCCCCATTTTTGGCCGCTAGCGGCGAAAATAGCCCCTTTTTTGGCCGCTAACGGCGAAAATAGCCCCTTTTTTGGCCGCTAGCGGCGAAAATCGGTCGATTTTTGGTAGGTAGCGGCGAAATTCGCGCGATTTTTGCCCGCCAGCTGCAAAAATCGCATGGTTTCTGGCCGCTAGCGTCGAAAATAGCGCGGTTTTTGGCCGGTAGCCGCAAAAATCGACCGATTTTTGGCCGCTAGCGGCGAAAATGGCGCTATTTTTGGCCGGTAGCGGCGAAAATCGCGATTTTTGCCCGCCAGCTGCAAAAATCGCATAGTTTCTGGCTGCTAGCTGCGAAAATCGCGCGGTTTTTGGCCGGTAGCGGCGAAAATCGCAATTTTTGCCCGCCAGCTGCAAAAATCGCATAGTTTCTGGCTGCTAGCTGCGAAAATCGCGCGGTTTTTGGCCGGTAGCGGCGAAATTCGCACGATTTTTGTCCGCTAGCGGCGAAAATCGCGCTATTTTTGGCCGGTAGCGGCGAAAATCGCGATTTTTGCCCGCCAGCTGCGAAAATCGCATGTTTTTGGCCGCTAGCGGCAAAAAGGTGCGGTTTTTGGCCGGTAGCGGCGAAAATCGCGCTATTTTTGCCCGCCAGATGCAAAAATCGCAAAGTTTCTGGCCGCTAGCGGCGAAAATCGCACGATTTTTGGCCGCTAGCGTCGAAAATCGCCCCATTTTTGGCCGCTAGCGGCGAAAATAGCCCCTTTTTTGGCCGCTAACGGCGAAAATAGCCCCTTTTTTGGCCGCTAGCGGCGAAAATCGGTCGATTTTTGGTAGGTAGCGGCGAAATTCGCGCGATTTTTGCCCGCCAGCTGCAAAAATCGCATGGTTTCTGGCCGCTAGCGTCGAAAATAGCGCAGTTTTCGGCCGTTAGCGGCAAAAATCGCCCGATTTTTGGCAGCTAGCGGCGAAAACTGCACGATTTTTGGCCGCAAGCGGCGAAAATCACACTATTTTTGGCCGGTAGCAGCGAAAATCGCGATTTTTGCACGCCAGCTGCGAAAATCGCATGTTTTTGGCCGCTAGCGGCGAAAATCGCGCGGTTTTTGGCCGGTAGCGGCGAAAATCGCGCTATTTTTGCCCGCCAGCTGCAAATATCGCATAGTTTCTGGCCGCTAGCGGCGAGAATCGCGCGATTTTTGGCCGCTAGCCGGGAAAATCGCCCCATTTTTGTCCGCTAGCGGCGAAAATAGCCCATTTTTTGGCCGCTAGCGGCGAAAATCGGTCGATTTTTGGCAGGTAGCGGCGAAATTCGCGCGATTTTTTCCCGCCAGCTGCAAAAATCACATAGTTTCTGGCCGCTAGCGTCGAAAATAGCGCAGTTTTCGGCTGGTAGCCGCAAAAACCGCCCGATTTTTCGCCGCTAGCGGCGAAAATCGCGCTATTTTTGGCCGGTAGCGGCGAAAATCGCAATTTTTCCTCGCCAGCTGCGAAAATCGCATGTTTTTGGCCGCTAGCGGCGAAAATGGTGCGGTTTTTGGCCGGTAGCGGCGAAAATCGCGCTATTTTTGCCCGCCAGCTGCAAATATCACATAGTTTCTGGCCGCTAGCGTCGAAAATCGCGCTATTTTTGGCCGGTAGCGGCGAAAATCGCGATTTTTGCCCGCCAGCGGCAAAAATCGCATAGTTTCTGGCCACTAGCGGCGAAAATCGCGCGGTTTTTGGTCGGTTGCGGCGAAATTCGCACGATTTTTGGCCGCTAGCGGCTAAAATCGCGCTATTTTTGGCCGGTAGCGGCCAAAAACATGCTACTTTCGCTACTTTTAGCCCACAATTTCGCTACTTTCGCTACTTTTTAGCCCAAAATTTCGCTACTTTCAACACTTTGTAGCCCAAAATTGGGCTACTTTCGCTACTTTTTAGGCCAAAATTGGGCTACTTTGTAGCCCAAAATTGGGCTACTTTCGCTACTTTGTAGCCCAAAATAGGCCTACTTTCGCTACTTTGTAGACCAAAATTGGGCTACTTTCACTACTTTTTAGTCCAAAATTGGGCTACTTTCGCTACTTTGTAGCCCAAAATTGGGCTACTTTCGCTACTTTGTAGCCCAAAATTGGGCTACTTTCACTACTTTTTAGCCCAAAATTGGGCTACTTTCGCTACTTTTCAACCCAAATTTTCGCTACTTTCGCTACTTTTTAGCCTAAAATTGGGCTACTTTCGCTACTATTTAGCTCAAAATTTCGCTACTTTTTAGCCCAAAATTGGGCTACTTTCGCTACTTTTTAGCCCAAAATTGGGCTACTTTCGCTACTTTTCAACCCAAATTTTCGCTACTTTCGCTACTTTTTAGCCCAAAATTTTGCTACTTTCGCTACTTTTTAGCCCAGAATTGGGCTACTTTCGCTACTTTTTAGCCCAAAACTTCGCTACTTTCTAGCTCAAAATTGGGCTACTTTCGCTACTTTTTAGCCCAAAATTGGGCTACTTTCGCTAATTTTTAGCCCAAAATTGGGCTACTTTCGCTACTTTTTAGCCCAAAATTTCGCTACTTTCGTTACTTTTTAGCCCAAAATTGGGCTACTTTCGCTACTTTGTAGCCCAAAATTGGGCTACTTTTGCTACTTTTCAGCCCAAAATTGGGCTACTTTCGCTACTTTTTAGCCCAAAATTGGGCTACTTTCGCTACTTTTAGTCCAAAATTTTGCTACTTTCGGTACTTTTTAGCCCAAAATTTCGCTGCTTTTGCTACTTTGTAGCCCAAAATTTCGCTACTTTCCCTTTTTTTTAGCCCAAAATTTCGCTACTTTTCCCAAAATTTCGCTACTTTCGCCACTTTTTTCGCTACTTTCGCTACTTTTTAGCCCAAAATTTCGCTACTTTCGCTACTTTTTTTCTACTTTCGCTACTTTTTAGCCCAAAATTTCGCTACTTTCGCTACTTTTTTCGCTACTTTCGCTACTTTTTAGCCCAAAATTTCGCTACTTTCGCTACTTTTTAGCCCAAAATTTCGCTACTTTCGCTACTTTTTAGCCCAAACTTTCGCTACTTTTTAGCCCAAATTGGGCTACTTTCGCTACTTTCGCTACTTTCGCTACTTTTTAGCCCAAAATTTCGCTACTTTCGCTACTTTTAGCCCAAAATTTCGCTACTTTCGCTACTTTTTAGCCCAAAATTGGGCTACTTTCGCTACTTTGTAGCCCAAAATTTCGCTACTTTCGCTACTTTTTAGCCCAAAATTTTGCTACTTTCGCTACTTTTTAGCCCAAAATTTGGCTACTTTCGCTACTTTTTAGCCCAAAATTTCGCTACTTTCGCTACTTTTTAGCCCAAAATTTCGCTACTTTTTTAGCCCAAAATTTCGCTACTTTCGCTACTTTTTAGCCCAAAATTTCGCTACTTTTAGCCCAAAATTTCGCTACTTTTTAGCCCAAAATTTCGCTACTTTTTAGCAAAAAAATTCGTTACTTTCGCTACTTTGTAGACCAAAATTTCGCTACTTTCACTATTTTGTAGCCCAAAATTTCGCTACTTTCGCTACTTTTTAGCACAAAATTTCGCTACTTTCGCTACTTTTTAGCACAAAATTTCGCTACTTTCAGCCCAAAATTTCGCTACTTTCGCTACTTTTTAGCCCAAAATTTCGCTACTTTCGCTACTTTTTAGCCCAAATTTTCGGTACTTTTGCTACTTTTTTTCGCTACTTTCGCTACTTTTTAGCCCAAAATTTCGCTACTTTCGCTACTTTTTAGCCCAAAATTGGGCTACTTTCGCTACTTTTTAGCCCAAAATTTCGCTACTATTAGCCCAAAATTTCGCTACTTTTTAGCCCAAAATTTCGCTACTTTCGCTACTTTTTAGCCCAAAATTTCGCTACTTTCGCTACTTTTTAGCCCAAAATTGGGCTACTTTCGCTACTTTTTAGCCCAAAATTTCGCTACTTTCGCTACTTTGTAGCCCAAAATTTCGCTACTTTCGCTACTTTTTAGCCCAAAATTTCGCTACTTTTGCTACTTTGTTGCCCAAAATTTCGCTACTTTCGCTACTTTTTAGCCCAAAATTGGGCTACTTTCGCTACTTTTTAGCCCAAAATTTCGCTACTTTCGCTACTTTTTAGCCCAAAATTGGGCTACTTTCGCTACTTTTTAGCCCAAAATTTCGCTACTTTCGCTACTTTTTAGCCCAAAATTGGGCTACTTTCGCTACTTTTTAGCCCAAAATTTCGCTACTTTCGCTACTTTGTAGGCCAAAATTTCGCTACTTTCGCTACTTTTTAGCCCAAAATTGGGCTACTTTCGCTACTTTGTTGCCCAAAATTTCGCTACTTTCGCTACTTTGTAGCCCAAAATTTCGCTACTTTCGCTACTTTGTAGCCCAAAATTGGGCTACTTTCGCTACTTTTCGCTACTTTCGCTACTTTTTAGCCCAAAATTGGGCTACTTTCGCTACTTTTTAGCCCAAAATTTCGCTACTTTCGCTACTTTGTAGCCCAAAATTTCGCTACTTTCGCTACTTTTTAGCCCAAAATTTCGGCTACTTTGTAGCCCAAAATTTCGCTACTTTCGCTACTTTTTAGCCCAAAGTTTCGCTACTTTTTAGCCCAAATGTTCGCTACTTTCGCTACTTTTTAGCCCAAAACTGGGCTACTTTCGCTACTTTTTTTCGCTACTTTCGCTACTTTTTAGCCCAAAGCTACTTTCGCTACTTTTTTCCTAAATTTTCGCTACTTTCGCTACTTTTTAGCCCAAAATTTCGCTACTTTCGCTACTTTTTAGCCCAAAATTTCGCTACTTTCGCTACTTTTTTCGCTACTTTCGCTACTTTTTAGCCCAAAATTTCGCTACTTTCGCTACTTTTTAGCCCAAAATTTCGCTACTTTCGCTACTTTTTAGCCCAAAATTTCGCTACTTTCGCTACTTTTTAGCCCAAAATTTCGCTACTTTCGCTACTTTTTAGCCTACTTTTTAGCCCAAAATTTCGCTACTTTTTTCGCTTTACTTTTTTCGCTACTTTCGCTACTTTTTAGCTACTTTTTGGGCGCTACTTTCCTACTTTTTTCGCTACTTTCGCTACTTTTTAGCCCAAAATTTCGCTACTTTTTTTAGCCCAAAATTTCGCTACTTTCGCTACTTTTTAGCCCAAAATTTCGCTACTTTTTAGCCCAAAATTGGGCTACTTTCGCTACTTTTACCCCAAAATTGGGCTACTTTCGCTACTTTTTAGCCCAAAATTTCGCTACTTTCGCTACTTTTAGCCCAAAATTTCGCTACTTTCGCTACTTTTTAGCCCAAAATTTCGCTACTTTCGCTACTTTTTAGCCAAAAATTGGGCTAATTTCGCTACTTTTTAGCCCAAAAATTTCGCTACTTTCGCTACTTTTTAGCGCTAATTTCGCTACTTTTTAGCCCAAAATTTGGGCTACTTTTTCACTTTCGCTACTTTTTAGCCCAAAATTTCGCTACTTTCGCTACTTTTTAGCCCAAATTTTCGCTATTTTCGCTACTTTTTAGCCCAAAATTGGGCTACTTTCGCTACTTTGTAGCCCAAAATTGGGCTACTTTCGCTACTTTTTAGCCCAAATTTCGCTTCTTTCGCTACTTTTTAGCCCAAAATTGGGCTACTTTTGCTACTTTTTAGCCCAAAATTTCGCTACTTTGTAGCCAAAAATTGGGCTATTTTCGCTACTTTGTAGCCCAAAATTGGGCTACTTTCGCTACTTTGTAGCCCAAAATTGGGCTACATTCGCTACTTTGTAGCCCAAAATTGGGCTACTTTCGCTACTTTGTAGCCTAAAATTGGGCTACACTTTTTCGCTACTTTCGCTACTTTTTAGCCCAAAATTTCGCAAATTTCGCTACTTTCGCTTTTTTTTAGCCCAAAATTTCGCTACTTTCGCTACTTACTTTCGCTACTTTTTTTTCGCTACTTTCGCTACTTTTAGCCCAAAATTTCGCTACTACTTTCGCTACTTTCGCTACTTTTTAGCACAAAATTTCGCTACTTTTTTCGCTACTTTCGCTACTTTTTAGCCCAAAATTTCGCTACTTTCGCTAAAATTTTTTTCGCTACTTTCGCTACTTTTTAGCCCAAAATTTCGCTACTTTCGCTACTTTTGCTACTTTTTCGCTACTTTCGCTACTTTTTAGCCCAAAATTTCGCTACTTTCGCTACTTTTTCGCTATTGGGCTCTCGCTACTTTTTAGCCCAAAATTTCGCTACTTTTGCTACTTTTAGCTTTTTTTTAGCCCTAAATTTCGCTACTTTTTTCGCTACTTTCGCTACTTTTTAGCCCAAAATTTCGCTACTTTCGCTACTTTTTCGCGCTATTTTTCGCTACTTTTTAGCCCAAAATTTCGCTACTTTACTTTTTTAGCGCTACTTTCGCTACTTTTTAGCCCAAAATTTCGCTACTTTTTTCGCTTTTCGCTACTTTTTAGCCCAAAATTTCGCTACTTTCGCTACTTTTTAGCCCAAAATTTCGCTACTTTCGCTACTTTTAGCCCAAAATTTCGCTACTTCTAGCCCAAAATTTTTCGCTACTTTCGCTACTTTTTAGCCCAAAATTTCGCTACTTTCGCTACTTTTTAGCCCAAAATTTCGCTACTTTCGCTACTTTTTTAGCCAAAATTTCGCTACTTTTTTCGCTACTTTCGCTACTTTTTAGCCCAAAATTTCGCTACTTTTACGCTACTTTTTAGCCCAAAATTTCGCTACTTTCGCTACTTTTTAGCCCAAAATTTCGCTACTTTTTTCGCTACTTTCGCTACTTTTTAGCCCAAAAATTTCGCTACTTTTTCGCTACTTTCGCTTTTTTCGCTACTTTCGCTACTTTTTAGCCCAAAATTTCGCTATTTTTTTCGCTACTTTCGCTACTTTTTAGCCCAAAATTTCGCTACTTTCGCTACTTTTTTTTTCGCTACTTTTGCTATTTTTTAGCCGAAAATTTCGCTAATTTCGCTACTTTCGCTACTTTTTTCGCTACTTTCGCTACTTTTTAGCCCAAAATTTCGCTACTTTTTTCGCTTTTTCGCTACTTTTTAGCCGAAAATTTCGCTACTTTTTAGCCCAAAATTTCGCTACTTTCGCTACTTTTAGCCCAAAATTTCGCTACTTTCGCTACTTTTCGCTACTTTCGCTACTTTTTAGCCCAAAATTTCGCTACTTTCGCTACTTTTTAGCCCAAAATTTCGCTACTTTTTAGCCAAAAACTTTTTTCGCTACTTTCGCTACTTTTTTCGCTACTTTCGCTACTTTTTAGCCCAAAATTTCGCTACTTTTAGCGCTTTTTCGCTACTTTTTTCGCTACTTTTTGCCCAAAATTTCGCTACTTTTTTCGCTACTTTTACTTTTTAGCCCAAAATTTCGCTACTTTCGCTACTTTTTAGCCCAAATTTCGCTACTTTCGCTACTTTTTAGCCCAAAATTTTACTTTTTTTCGCCCAAAAATCGTCGATTTTCGCTACTTTTTAGCCCAAAATTTCGCGCTACTTTCGCTACTTAGCGGCGAAAATTTCGCGACTTTTTCGCTTTTAGCGGCTTAAAATTCGCTACTTTCGCTACTTTTTAGCCCAAAATTTCGCTACTTTTTTCGCTACTTTAGCGGCCAAAAATTTCGCTATTTTGGGCTACTTTCGCGATTTTTGGCCGCTAGCGGCAAAATTCGCATATTTTTGGCCGCTAGCGGCAAAAATGCGCGGTTTTTTTAGCGGCGAAAATCGCGCGACTTTTTGGCCGCTAGCGGCGGAAAATCGCTACGATTTTTTAGCGGCCCAAAATTGGCCGCTAGCGGCAAAAATAGCCCGATTTTTGGCCGCTAGCGGCGAAAAATCGCGCGGTTTTTGGCCGCTAGCGGCAAAAATCGCGCGATTTTTGGCCGCCAGCTAGCAAAAATCGCACGATTTTTGGCCGCTAGCGGCGAAAATCGCGCGATTTTTGGCCGCTAGCGGCCAAAAATCAGGCTATTTTGGCCGCTAGCGGCGAAAATTGCGCGGTTTTTGGCCGCTAGCGGCAAAAATCGCACGATTTTTGGCCGCTAGCGGCAAAATTCGCACGATTTTTGGCCGCTAGCGGCGAAAATCGCGCGATTTTTGGCCGCTAGCGGCGAAAATCGTCGATTTTTGGCCGCTAGCGGCGAAAATCGCGCGATTTTTGGCCGCTAGCGGCGAAAATCGCGCGATTTTTGGCCGCTAGCGGCAAAAATCGCGCGATTTTTGGCCGCTAGCGGCAAAAATCGCGCGATTTTTGCCGCTAGCGGCGAAAATCGCGCGGTTTTTGGCCGGTAGCGGCGAAAATAGCGCGATTTTTGGCCGATAGCGGCGAATTTCGCACGATTTTTGGCCGCTAGCGGCGAAATTCGCACGATTTTTGGCCGCTAGCGGCGAAAATTTCGCGCGGATTTTTTGCCGCTAGCGGCGAAATTCGCACGCCTTTTTGGCCGCTAGCGGCGAAAATCGCGCGATTTTTGGCCGGTAGCGGCGAAAATCGCGCGATTTTGGCCGCTAGCGGCAAAATTCGCACGATTTTTGGCCGCTAGCGGCGAAAATCGCGCGATTTTTGGCGACTAGCGGCGAAAATCGCACGATTTTTGGCCGCTAGCGGCGAAAATCGCGCGATTTTTGGCCGCTAGCGGCGAAAATCGCGCGATTTTTGGCCGCTAGCGGCAAAATCGTCGATTTTTGGCCGCTAGCGGCAAAAATCGCACGATTTTTGGCCGCTAGCGGCGAAAATCGCGCGATTTTTGGCCGCTAGCGGCGAAAATCGCGCGATTTTTGCCCGCTAGCGGCGAAAATCGCACGGATTTTTGGCCGGCTAGCGGCGAAAATCGCGCGATTTTGGCCGCTAGCGGCAAAAATCGTCGATTTTTGGCCGCTAGCGGCGAAAATCGCGCGATTTTTGGCCGCTAGCGGCAAAAATCGCGCGATTTTTGGCCGCTAGCGGCGAAAATCGCGCGATTTTTGGCCGCTAGCGGCGAAATTCGCACGATTTTTGGCCGCTAGCGGCGAAAATCGCGCGATTTTTGGCCGCTAGCGGCAAAAATCGCGCGGATTTTTGGCCGCTAGCGGCGAAAATTGCGCGGTTTTTGGCCGCTAGCGGCGAAAATCGCGCGATTTTTGGCCGCTAGCGGCGAAATTCGCACGATTTTTGGCCGCTAGCGGCGAAAATCGCACGATTTTTGGCCGCTAGCAGCGAAATTCGCACGATTTTTGGCCGCTAGGGGCGAAAATCGTCGATTTTTGGCCGCTAGCGGCGAAAATCGCGCGATTTTTGGCCGCTAGCGGCGAAAATCGCGCGATTTTTGGCCGCTAGCGGCGAAAATCGCACGATTTTTGGCCGCTAGCGGCGAAAATCGCGCGATTTTTGGCCGCTAGCGGCGAAAATCGCATTGTTTTTGGCCGCTAGCGGCGAAAATCGCGCGATTTTTGGCCGCTAGCGGCGAAAATCGCACGATTTTTGGCCGCTAGCGGCGAAAATCGCGCGGTTTTTGGCCGCTAGCGGCGAAAATCGCGCGATTTTTGCCGGTAGCGGCGAAAATTCGCACGATTTTTGGCCGCTAGCGGCGAAAATCGCACGATTTTTGGCCGCTAGCGGCGAAATTCGCACGATTTTTGGCCGCTAGCGGCGAAAATCGTCGATTTTTGGCCTCTAGCGGCGAAAATCGCGCGATTTTTGGCCGCTAGCGGCGAAAATCGCACGATTTTTGGCCGCTAGCAGCGAAATTCGCATGATTTTTGGCCGCTAGGGGCGAAAATCGTCGATTTTTTGCCGCTAGGGGCGAAAATCGTCGATTTTTGGCCGCTAGCGGCAAAAATAGCCCGATTTTTGGCCGCTAGCGGCAAAAATCGCGCGGTTTTTGGCCGCTAGCGGCGAAAATCGCGCGATTTTTGCCCGCCAGCTGCAAAAATCGCACGGTTTTTTGGCCGGTAGCGGCGAAAATCGCGCGATTTTGGCCGCTAGCGGCCAAAAATCATTCTATTTTTGCCGCTAGCGGCGAAAATGCGCGCGGTTTTTGGCCATTAGCGGCGAAATTCCCACGAACTTTGGCCGCTAGTGGCGAAATTCGCACGATTTTTGGCCGCTAGCAGCGAAATTCGCACGATTTTTGGCCGCTAGGGGCGAAAATCGTCGATTTTTGGCCGCTAGTGGCAAAAATAGCACGATTTTTGGCCACTAGCGGCGAAAACTGTGCGGTTTTTGGCCGATAGCGGCGAAAATCACGCGATTTTGGCCAGTAGCGGCGAAATTCGCACGTTTTTTGGCCGCTAGCGGAGAAATTCGCACGATTTTTGGCCGCTAGCAGCGAAATTCGCACAATTTTTGGCCGCTAGGGGCGAAAATCTTCGATTTTTGGCCGCTAGCGGCAAAAATAGCACGATTTTTGGCCGCTAGCGGCGAAAATTACGCGGTTTTTGGCCGCTAGCGGCGAAAATCGCGCGGTTTTTGGCCGGTAGCGGCGAAAATCGTGCGATTTTTGCTCGCCAGCTGCGAAAATCGCATTGTTTTTGGCCGCTAGCGGCGAAAATAGCGCGGTTTTTGGCCGATAGCGGCGAAATTCGCACGATTTTTGCCCGCCAGCTGCGAAAATCGCACGGTTTTTGGCCGGTAGCGGCGAAAATCGCGCGATTTTTGCCGGTAGCGGCGAAATTCGCACGATTTTGGCCGCTAGCGGCGAAATTCGCACGATTTTGGGCCACTAGCAGCGAAATTCGCACGATTTTTGGCCGCTAGGGGTGAAAATCGTCGATTTTGGGCCTCTAGCGGCGAAAATTGCGCGATTTTTGCCCGACAGCTGCGAAAATCGCACGGTTTTTGGCCGCTAGCAGCGAAATTCGCATGATTTTTGGCCGCTAGGAGCGAAAATCGTCGATTTTTGGCCGCTAGGGGCGAAAATCGTCGATTTTTGGCCGCTAGCGGCAAAAATAGCCCGATTATTGGCCGCTAGCGGCAAAAATCGCGCGGTTTTTGGCCGCTAGCGGCGAAAATCGCGCGATTTTTGCCCGCCAGCTGCAAAAAATCGCACGGTTTTTGGCCGGTAGCGGCGAAAATCGCGCGATTTTGGCCGCTAGCGGCCAAAAATCATTCTATTTTTGCCGCTAGCGGCGAAAATTGCGCGGTTTTTGGCCAGTAGCGGCGAAATTCCCACGAACTTTGGCCGCTAGTGGCGAAATTCGCACGATTTTTGGCCGCTAGCAGCGAAATTCGCACGATTTTTGGCCGCTAGGGGCGAAAATCGTCGATTTTTGGCCGCTAGTGGCAAAAATAGCACGATTTTTGGCCACTAGCGGCGAAAACTGTGCGGTTTTTGGCCGATAGCGGCGAAAATCACGCGATTTTGGCCAGTAGCGGCGAAATTCGCACGTTTTTTGGCCGCTAGCGGAGAAATTCGCACGATTTTTGGCCGCTAGCAGCGAAATTCGCACAATTTTTGGCCGCTAGGGGCGAAAATCTTCGATTTTTGGCCGCTAGCGGCAAAAATAGCACGATTTTTGGCCGCTAGCGGCGAAAATTACGCGGTTTTTGGCCGCTAGCGGCGAAAATCGCGCGGTTTTTGGCCGCTAGCGGCGAAAATCGCGCGATTTTTGCCCGCTAGCTGCGAAAATCGCACGGTTTTTGGCCGGTAGCGGCGAAAATCGTGCGATTTTTGCTCGCCAGCTGCGAAAATCGCATTGTTTTTGGCCGCTAGCGGCGAAAATAGCGCGGTTTTTGGCCGATAGCCGCGAAATTCGCACGATTTTTGCCCGCCAGCTGCGAAAATCGCACGGTTTTTGGCCGGTAGCGGCGAAAATCGCGCGATTTTTGCCGGTAGCGGCGAAATTCGCACGATTTTTGGCCGCTAGCGGCGAAATTCGCACGATTTTTGGCCACTAGCAGCGAAATTCGCACGATTTTTGGCCGCTAGGGGTGAAAATCGTCGATTTTGGGCCTCTAGCGGCGAAAATTGCGCGATTTTTGCCCGACAGCTGCGAAAATCGCACGGTTTTTGGCCGGTAGCGGCGAAAATCGCGCAATTTTCGCCGCTAGCGGCCAAAAATTGGGCTATTTTTGCCGCTAGTGGCGAAAATTGCGCGGTTTTTGGCCGGTAGCGGCGAAATTCGCACGAGTTCTGGCCGCTAGCGGCGAAATTCGCACGATTTTTGGCCGCTAGGGGCGAAAATCGCCGATTTTTGGCCGCTAGCGGCAAAAATAGCCCGATTTTTGGCCGCTAGCGGCGAAAATTGCGCGGTTTTGGGCCGGTAGTTGCGAAAATCGCGCGATTTTTGGCCGGTAGCGGCGAAATTTACGCGATTTTAGCCGGTAGCGGCGAAATTCGCACGTTTTTTAGCCGCTAGCGGCAAAATTCGCACGATTTTTGGCCGCTAGCGGCGAAATTCGCACGCCGCTAGCGTCGAAAATCGGTCGATTTTTGTCCGCTAGCGGCAATAATCGCGCGTTTTTCGCTGCTAGCGGCCAAAAACCGCGCGATTTTCGCTGCTAGCGGGAAAAATCGCCCGTTTTTTGGCCGCTACCGCCGAAAATCGCGCGTTTTTTTGTTGCTAGCGGAGAAAATCGCGCAATTTTTAGCCGGTAGCGGCGAAAATCGCGCGATTTTTGGCCGGTAGCGGCGAAAATAGCCTGATTTTTGGCCGCCACCTGCAAAAATCGCACGGTTTTTGGCCGCTAGTGGCGAAAATCGCACGGTTTTTGGCCGCTAGCGGCGAAAATCGCGCGATTTTTTCCCGCATGCTGCGAAAATTGCTCGGTTTTTGGCCGGTAGCAGCGAAAATCGCGCGATTTTTGCCCGCCAGCTGCAAAAATCTCACGGTTTTTGGCCGCTAGGGGCGAAAATCGCGCAATTCTTTGCCGCTTTCGGCGAAATTCGCACGATTTTTGGCCGCTAGTGGCGAAATTCCCACGATTTTTGGCCGTTAGCGGCGAAAATCGACCGATTTTCGCAGGTATAGGCCAAAAAAATGCGCGATTTTCGCCGCTAGCGGCCAAAATTTGCGCGATTTTCGCCGCTAGCGTCCAAAAATCGGGCGATTTTCGCCGCTAGTGGCCAAAAAACAGAGCTAAATTTGCCGTTTGGGGGCAAAATTCGCGAGATTTTTTCCGCTAGCGGCGAAAATCACGCGAATTTTGCCCGCTACCGGCGAAAATTGCGCGATTTTCTTAAATCGCACGGTTTTTGGCCGCTATCAGCGAAAATCGCACGGTTTTTGGCCGCTAGCGGCGAAAATCGCGCGATTTTCGCTCCTAGCGGCCAAAAATCGCGAGATTTTCGCCGCTACCGGCCAAAAATCACGCGATTTTCGCCGGTAGCGGGCAAAAATCGGGCGATTTTCGCTGCTAGCGGTCAAAATCCGTGCGATTTTCGCCGCTAGCGGCCAATAATTTTTGACATCCAGCGGCGAAATTCGCCCGATTTTTGCCCGCTACCGGCGAAAATCGCGTGATTTTTGGCCGGTAGCGGCGAAAATCGCGCGATTTTTCAAGCCAGCTGCGAAAATCGCACGGTTTTTGGCCGCTAGCGGCGAAAATCGCGCGGCTTTTGACCGGTAGCGGCGAAAATCGCGCGATTTTTCCCCCTTAGCTGCGAAAATCGCACGGTTTTTGGCCGCTAGCGGCGAAAATCGCGCGATTATTGGAAGCTAGCGGCGAAAATCGCGCGATTTTTGGCCGCTAGCGGCGAAAATCGCACGGTTTTTGGCCGCTAGCAGCGAAAATCGCGCGGTTTTTGGCAGCTAGAGGCGAAATTCGCACGATTTTTGCCCGCTAGCGGCGAAATTCGCACGATTTTTCCCGCTAGCGGCTTAAATCGCGCAATGTTTGGCATTTACCTGCGAAAATCGCGCGGTTATTGGCCGCTAGCGGCGAAAAACCACACGATTTTTGGCCGGTATCGGCGAAAATCGCGAAATTTTTGGCAGCCAGCTGCGAAAATCGCACGGTTTTTGGCCGCTAGCTGCGAAATTCGCTCGATTTTTGCCCTCCAGCGGCGAAATTCACC